>BOPN01002398.1:55000-60000 GCA_017312705.2 Penaeus japonicus | reverse complement strand
CCATATAAACACTACAAGGAGGTCTCAAACCCTTTGGCAGAGTAAACCAATAAAAATGTTAAAAAATACTTGCCACTATGAATCACATATATCAAACCTCTTTTGGACAAAAATCCAACTTGCTTACATGTACTTGTTTCTTTTTTTGTCATACTCAAATAATTTATACTTTTAACACTAAAGAAAGTAGCAGAAAATGCTTCTGTGATGACTTTCATTTTTGTCCAAAAAATGGCCTCTCAGGGGTACACTGTGGAGTCTAATTAGAGGCAAGATATCCGTTATCCAAGTCAACCCCCTTGCAGATGGGTGTTATGACATATAGGAAAGTCATGAAGCATTATGACTGAAAGTTCAATGGGCAATTCTGCCATGCCAAGAGCGTGGAGAAGACATTTTCCCTGTCCCATTAATTTCTAGCTGGTGCCCATGGCTTCAGAAATATCCTGTCCTGAATGCCCCCTGTCTGCAATGAGTTAATACATCAATAATTTAAGTCAGCTGTAGTACATAAAAATTATAAGCAGCAGTAGTGGTTTGACAGCTGGCCAAGCAGTGGTCATGCAAATGAATGACCGCTGGATTCAAATGACTGTCCAAGACTGTCAAAGCTGCTGGACCTAGGAATGCTAGACTAGAGAGAGCCAAGCTGTATGCACCTTCACATGTCTCTTCTCTCTTTCATGGTAAACTAATGGAGCATTGATATGAATATTTTCTAATTTATTAGTAATATTTTCAATATTCTTAAATAATCAAAGTTTTTTTCATTTTTTCAAGTCTTTGTCTCTTTAAAAATCAACATCACAAATTCTTTATCACACAGAAAACCACAGTAGCCATCACTTTTCATTGCCAAGGGCTTCTATAAATCTCAAAAGCCTCTTAACCCATTGCGGATGGGGATAGACTCCCTTGCCCAGTCTCCAGGATGGGTTTAATTTCAGAGCGAGGCAGCTTGAAGCATCATAAATCTTCCCACTCTCTTTCAGTCACACATCATAAAACTAGAACCATTTTTATGTTTGATTTTTTGTGTGTTTTATTGTGTTTAGAGACTTATATATGCCATATGACAGGCTCTATCAAAGCTACAGTTCAAAAAACAAAAAAAAAAAAACAAAAAAAAAAATCATTCTATATCAAAATAATCTATAGAATGGTTTTTATCTTCATAAACATTCAGGTCAAAATCATGTACCTAAATACCTAACATATTGATTTCACTGATTGTCTATCCAATTTACTCTCAACACTCATTTCCTTTTCCCAAATATCTATATCACTTACCTCACAACATATCTGATTTCCCACAAGTATTTACCAGGTTTACATAAAAATCTGTTAGATGTATCTCATAATATACTATACTTACCCTAACATCAAATCAATTTACCCAAATAACCATTCCATTTACTTTGAAATATATCAGATTTGCCCATGTATTTACTAGATTTACTCAATCATATCTTAGATTTTCCTATCCCACTATCTCCTTTACATTATTTACCTGCTCCTTTGAAAGGTATTGAACTACATATTGTTTGCATATCTAAAACATTTATGGAAATCACACAAGCGTGATCTAACACTGCATACCATAATCCCTTAATGTAAAAGTGAAAGAGCACTGGTGAAAATCTAAAAAAACAAAAACAAAACAGCCTTCACTTGCATATATTAAACACCATTTACTTAGTGTTATAAAGATATATGTACACAGGTTTCAGTTACAATTTCTACAATCATTCCATTCATTATCTCATTAACACCTTGCCGACTGGTCAGTTTTGACTCCAAATGGTCTAAACACCAGGGTACTTCAAGCATGTAAGCCTAATAACTCAGGGTGTTCGCCCCCTCTGGCCGTGGCCAACTACTACGCGCCCAATCACCTGGCTCACCAGCCATATGGAAAGCTATGGACAAAATATCTTGTCCCGAGTAGCAGGTAAGGCCACCAGATGAAATGATATCTTGTCACCCGGCACTACTGAGTAAAAACAAACAAACTGATCTGGCCACTGAACATTGTATATTTTAGCCATATGTGGCCACTAGGGATTTCTGCCTCGGCTGATGTCATTAGTTAGTTGTGATAAATGCTCAAACTATGAAATTCAGTAAAAAAAATTATACAGATATACAAAAAACACTTCCAAAGTTATGCGTAAATTCAACCCTGGCCGATATGCACTGATATCATGCAATGCAAAGTGAATCTGCATTGCAACCACAGCACAGTGACAGGAAGAGAATACAAAGAAATTGATAGTGTTCACTATACCAGATGTTAACTCCAGTGATCAGATGAATGTTATTTCAAATGTTGCTTAATAGCTTGAATATTTATCACAAATAAGTAAGATCATTAGACATGTTGATTTTCAGTCAGTCACAAGGCAGTAATATGAAGTTGCCACACATGACAATATTCAATGGACAGATGAGGATAAACAGACCATAATTGTAATCATATGATGATATAAAATCGCAAAACATCCTAAAAACAAAGTATGAAATTATATGGAGACTACAAAAAAGACAGGTATTAAAGAAAGAAAAAAAAAAGATGGAATACATAAAAAGGGAAAACACAAGAGGAAAAAGATGTCTAAAGAACACAAAAGACAAAAAAGGGGAAGAGAGAGAGAGAAAAAAAAGAAAAGAAAATAAGTATATACAAAAACAATGACTCCAACCAAACAAAATACGACAAAAACGTACCTGTTGTTTTAGCTTGGGCTTCGGGGGGACGAGGATAAACGTGACTTCCCTAATGATGACCTGGGCAAATTTCAGTACAGCTGCGTGGAGAGCGTATTGCATGCACATTGCTCCGAAACCCTGCAATTGCAAAGGAAAGGTGAGTTACGTCAAGTGATCTACTGTCTAGTCTGGAAAGGTCTGGTTTGATCAAACCAAGGTAGGTCAAATCTCGTAAGATCAGAGCAGGTCAGCAATGTTAATCATAAAATTGGGTCAAATTTTGCTTTTCAATTACATCAGGTCTGTGTCAGGTGAGATGAGCATAGTTGACAATAAGGATTACTACAATGTTCAATAAATATGTTACATCAATAGATAATACTTTTAATTAATGAATTACTAGTTACTATAAATTTTTGATACTGTACCAGACAACTGTGACAGACAGTATTTACTGGTTGGGATTTCAGTCATATCAGAAACTTCATACACTGACATATTATTAAACCAATGATGCCAGGGCAGTTTTGCTTCCACCTGGTCTTGATGCCATGCTATCTCCATATGCGTAGGCCAAACACCTTAGGTTATTCCCCGCTCAAGCCACAGCTACTCACTACATGAGCAATCACTTGGTGTACCAGCCATACAAAAAGCCATGATGGGATATCGGCAAATGCTGCCACCAGTTAACATACACCTACTCCCACCCAAACCTACTCCCTTTTCACCTCACCTCCTCCTTCCATACACACAGAGTCTTACCTTAAAGAGGCCAAAGAACCCTTCCTCGTGAATAGTGGTGTGGAGGCAGTCGAAAAAACCTTCGTATCGTGTCAAGATTGGCTTCACCTCGTAGCCTACGTCCAAGCTGTCGATAATTGTGCGCGTGCCCTGCATGTGTAGCCTGATGAGAGAGGGAGAAATAAAAGTTGCAGTGATTCAATGTAATAAAATAGTTACTAACATGCATCTCGATAAAAACCAACATGCTTGAACTGTTCTACCCTTTCAATGTGATCACCATCAACAACAATCTTTATACTTTGTCTTCTTTGCATTCACAATTTCAGTAGCTCATTGAAAAATTGGTAATTATAATGCATAGATACACATATGTGCACTATATGTATCCACGTATGTATAGTGACAACTCACCTATGCAAAATGGTCTCTAGAGGGTACAGAATAACGTCTGAGGCTAGGTGGCCGATGAATGCGGACTGCAGGCGCACTGAGGCATCCAGGAAGGAACCGGAGTCTTTACTCACAGCACCCTGCAATGGGGTCGTACTTTTGTTAATCAATATACATAATGGTGGATTGTTATTGTACTTTAAGAAATAAGTTCTGGTAAATATACAAAAATAAAAATATAAACAGAGTATCTGCTTTTGTTAACCCATTGCGGACAGGGGGATAGATTTGCATGGCCAATCTCCAGGAAGAGTTTTATTTCAGAGTGAGGCAGCTTCACAACATGCTTTGACTTTTCCCAGTCTCTTTCAGTCACTCATTGTAAAACTACAGCTATTTTTGTGTTTCATTTTTTGTGGGTTTTACTTTATTTAGAGACTTATATGTGCTATAT
Source organism: Penaeus japonicus (assembly GCA_017312705.2). Lineage (NCBI taxonomy): Eukaryota > Metazoa > Arthropoda > Malacostraca > Decapoda > Penaeidae > Penaeus > Penaeus japonicus. The sequence continues at coordinate 55,700 of BOPN01002398.1, read as the reverse complement.
GACAGGCTCTATCAATGCTGTAGTTGACTAAAATTGTTGTATATGATTCATATCAGTTCATTATTTTTTTTTTTTCTCAGTGTAATAGAAGTATTGCTGTTTATGGGAGGACAAAAAGCAATTTTATTTTTTCGTATTTGTGTGCTGTCATGAACAAATGTGAAACATAACCATCTACAATAAAGACAACATGAAGAGGTTGGGAAGAGGAAGAAAACCTGCCCTTATGATTGTGAGTGTCACAGTAAAAAACATCCTTATTGGCAAAGGATCCCATTTCAGACACTGGAATGGTTTGAGTCACCTTCCTCTTCTTGTTCTGCCTGCACAAAAAAGAGAGAGAGAGAGAGAGAGAGAGAGAGAGAGAGAGAGAGAGAGAGAGAGAGAGAGAGAGAGAGAGAAAGAAAGAAAGAGAGGAAGAGAGAAGGAGAGAAAGAAAGAAAGAGAGTGTACAGTAACCTGCTTCTGCTGGTCCTGTTTCTGGTAGCGTCTCAAAGCATGGGATGTTATGGTAGAGACTGCATTGCCGATTAAATACTGTAGAATGCCGTGTGTGACTGTAGGGAGGATGAGCAGCCAGACGGGCAGCATGCGTCCTGGGAAGGAGAGAGTAAGAATGTGAGGTACGTACTGAGGATGGCAAGTGAGAGTGACGATGAGACTGAAGAAGGAATATGAAAAATGAAAATGACAGTGAAAA
>BOPN01002398.1:27500-42500 GCA_017312705.2 Penaeus japonicus | reverse complement strand
AGACTTAAAGAGCACACCAACATTTTGGCATGCGTTCTCATACGAGCATGCGCGCTGACATTTTATATAAAAGGTTACAGAATCGAGGTATAAGGAATTGATGTTGAATATTGAATGAGAAGAATCTTTGTTCTAAATAACAAGGTCACGAAATTGATTCAGAAACTTCAGTAGAGAGAGAGAGAGAGAGAGAGAGAGAGAGAGAGAGAGAGAGAGAGAGAGAGAGAGAGAGAGAGAGAGAGAGAGAGACGGAGTGAGACATAGTGAGAATAGGAGGGAGAGAGATAGCTAAAGATAGAAAGATAGATAAAGATGGATCGAGAGAGAAAAATGCCTTTAGTCATCAGCGTCATTCATCATGACTTGCTACTTCAAAAGCCCATTGTACATAAACACAGACCCTCAAAATCGTCTTAAATCAGTTTCTTCCCATCTTAATCATTCTCTTTTTTATATTTACTTGAAATTCTTAAGACAGAAAAAACGGCCAATAGATATTATAACAAACAAAATAACGGGACCTAAAGTAAAGAGGAAAAAAATAAATAAAAAAATGCTTTCGTTATCCTGGCAACTCAAAGGCCACAGTAACTTCCACGACTCATTCAAGTCACGGCGGCAGTAGAGGCCGAGAGATCAACAGAGCAACACCATGGCGCCCGTTCTCGGATACTGGAAGATTCGTGGCGTGAGTGTTTTTTGTAGCGTTCTCTGTTGTAAGGTGGATGCTATAAAGTATTCATCCATTATCTATGAATTGATAGTCCGTGACAGCGCATGACTTTTTTATTATTATTATTTTTATTTTATATTAATGTCTAAATACCGTGAAGCTACGTACGTGTCTTTTTGGATGTACGAGCCACCTTTCTGTGGCTTTGATATATTCCCAGAGTGTTTGGTTCTTGACGGAAATATGCATACCATTTTTCCGGGGGCATTAAATTGGATTTCAGTGATGGAATGCAAAATCTATTTAATCACTTTTTATCAAGGCAAATATTTTCACATTCTAGCCCAATATAGGGAAGCTTAGGATTAGGATTTTATATAAGAGGTTACAGCATCGAAGAATAAGGAATTGATGTTGAATATTGAATGAGAAGAATCTTTGTTCTAAATAACAAGGTCATGAAATTGATTCACAAATTTCAGTGGAGAGAGAGAGAGAGAGAGAGAGAGTGAGAGTGAGAGTGAGAGTGAGAGTGAGAGTGAGAGTGAGAGTGAGAGTGAGAGTGAGAGTGAGAGTGAGAGTGAGAGTGAGAGTGAGAGAGAGAGAGAGAGAGAGAGAGAGAGAGAGAGAGAGCGAGAGAGAGTATTCTTAAATACATACATGCATATATATATATATATATATATATATATATATATATATATATATATATATATATACATATATACATATATACTTACGACCGATGGTTTGGCGGGTTTATTTTCACCAAGTGCTTTCCGCTGTGACGTCATAACGAATCGGTCTATCTATCTATCTATCAATCAATCAATCTATCCACTCACATCCCCCTTCCCCCTCCCCCTTCCCCCGCCAGCTCGGCCAAAGCATCCGGCTGCTCCTGGAGTTCACGGGAACCAAGTACGAGGAGCGACTCTACACGACGGGCTCCGACGGCGACCGGTCCGATTGGCTGAACGAGAAGGAGACGCTCGGCTTGGACTTCCCCAATGTAAGGAACGGGCGAATCGGACGCGCTCTTGCGTGTGTGCGTGCTGTGTGGGTGTTCACGTACATATATACAGACGCATATGTATGTATTTGTATATACGTAGATGTCTATGTGTGTGTGTGTGTGTGTTTGCGTGCGCGCAATGTATGTGTGCATGTGATTTGTTGATTTGTGGTTGTGCGTGTACATACATACATACTTACGTGTGTGTGTTTGTGTATGCGCGTATGTGTGTATGTGTGATTTGTGGTTGTTCGTGTACATACATACAGATGTACATATATAGATGTATATGTGTGTATAAGTCGTTATATGTGTATTTGTGTGTTTGTCTGTGTGATGTAAGGGTGTTTATGTACTGTACATACATTCATGCAATTACAGTTGTATGCATGTATATATATATGTTTATATATATATACATATGTATATATATATATATATACACATATGTATATATATATATAAATATAAATATATATAAATAAACATATATATATATATATATATATATATATATATATATATATATATATATGTATATATATATATATATATGTGTGTGTGTGTGTGTGTGTGTTTGTGTGTATGTGTGTATTTGTGAGTATGTATGCATGTATGTTTGTATATTCATCCTTATACTTATCACTTCCGTTATCATCCTTGAATACCACTCATCATCATCATCAGTCCTCTTTAATCCTCCTCTCTGCCTCCGCCATGCTGCTCATCTCCCTCATCATCAGCATCATCACCTTTTTCCTCCTGATCTTCCTCAACAGTCATCAGTATTTTTTTTTATCTCCTCATCTCCTTCATGAACAGTCATCTTTTATCTAACCTCATCTCCGCCATCATCACATTTTTTCTTCCTCATCTTCCTCATTAATCGTCACTCTCCTATATGTTCACCATTTTCAGACTCATTATCATTCTTAACTTTGTTTTAAACCTCCCGCATTTCCGGTCATCACATTTCTTTGACTTCCGCCTCTTGTCTCCGCCCTAAATTCTTCATCACGCTTGCATAACCTTTCTCACCAGCAGTCATCACTCTTTCTCCTTTGATTTACCTCATCCCTCTGCTCCCCAACCTCCCTCTCTCCAACCCCCCTCTAACCTCCCTCTCCAACCCCCCTCCCTCACCTCCCTCTCCAACCCCCCTCCCTCACCTCCCTCTCCAACCCCCCTCCCTCACCTCCCTCTCCAACCCCCCTCCCTCACCTCCCTCTCCAACCCCCCTCCCTCACCTCCCTCTCCAACCCCCCTCCCTCACCTCCCTCTCCTCCAACCCCCCTCCCTCACCTCCCTCTCCAACCCCTTCCCTCCCTCCCTCACCTCCCTCCTTCACCTCCCTCTCCAACCCCTTCCCTCACCTCCCTCTCCAACCCCCTCCCTCACCTCCCTCTCCAACCCCCCTCCCTCACCTCCCTCTCCAACCCCCTCCCTCACCTCCCTCTCCAACCCCCCTCCCTCACCTCCCTCTCCAACCCCCCTCCTTCACCTCCCTCTCCAACTCCTCCCTCACCTCCCCTCTCCAACCCCTCTCCCTCACCTCCTCTCCAACCCCCTCCTTCAACTCCTCCTCTCCAACCCCCCTCCCTCACCTCCCTCTCCAACCCCCCTCCTTCACCTCCCTCTCCAACCCCTCCCTCACCTCCCTCTCCAACCCCTCCCTCACCTCCCCCTCCAACCCCCCCACCTCCCTCTCCAACCCCCTCCCTCACCTCCCTCTCCAACCCCCCTCCCTCACCTCCCTCTCCAACCCCCCTCCCTCACCTCCCTCTCCAACCCCCTCCTCACCTCCTCTCCAACCCCCCTCCTTCCACCTCCCTCTCCAACCCCCCTCCTCACCTCCCCTCTCCAACCCCCCTCCCTCACCTCCCTCTCCAACCCCCCTCCCTCACCTCCCTCTCCAACCCCCCTCCCTCACCTCCCTCTCCAACCCCCCTCCCTCACCTCCCTCTCCAACCCCCCTCCTTCACCTCCCTCTCCAACCCCCCTCCCTCACCTCCCTCTCCAACCCCTCCCTCACCTCCCCCTCTCTCCTAACCCCCCTCCCTCACCTCCCTCCAACTCTCCCTCATCTCCCTCTCAAACTCCTCTCCAACCCCCTCCTTCACCTCCCTCTCCAAACCCCCTCCCCTCACCTCCCTCTCCAACCCCCCTCCCTCACCTCCCTCTCCAACCCCCCTCCCTCACCTCCCTCTCCAACCCCCCTCCCTCACCTCCCTCTCCAACCCCCCTCCCTCACCTCCCTCTCCAACCCCCCTCCCTCACCTCCCTCTCCAACCCCCCTCCCTCACCTCCCTCTCCAACCCCCCTCCCTCACCTCCCTCTCCAACCCCTTCCCCCTCCTCCCTCACCTCCCCCTCTCCAACCCCCCCTCCTTCACCTCCCCACCTCCCCTCTCTCCAACCCCTCCCTCATCTCCCTCTCAAACTCTCTCTCTCACCTCCCTCTCCAACCTCCCTCACTCAACCCCTTTCCCTCACACCTCCTCTCTCTCCAACCCCTCCCTCTCACCTCCCTCTCCAACCCCCTCCCTCACCTCCCTCTCCAAACCCCATTCCCTCACCTCCCTCTCCAACCCCCTCCCTCACCAACCCCCTTCCTCACCTCCCTCTCCTCCAACCCCTCCTCAACTCCCCCTCCAACCCCCTCCCTCACTCCTCTCCAACCCCCTCCTTCACCTCCCCTCCAACCCCCTCCCTAACCTCCTATCCAACCCCCTCCCTCACCTCCCTCTCCAACCCCTCCCTCACCAACCCTCTCCCTCACCTCCCTCTCCAACCCCCCTCCCTCACCTCCCTCTCCAACCCCCCTCCCTCACCTCCCTCTCCAACCCCCCTCCCTCACCTCCCCCTCCAACCCCTCCCTCACGTCCCTCTCCTCCAACCCCCTCCCTCACCTCCCTCCAACCCCCCTCCCCCTCACGTCCCTCTCCAACCCCCTCCCTCACCTCCCTCTCCAACCCCCTCCCTCACCTCCCTCTCCAACCCCACCCTCACCTCCCTCCCAACCTCCCTCTCCAACCCCCCCCCCTCCCTAACCTCTTATCCAACCCCTCCCTCTTCACCTCCTCCTCTCCAACCCCCCTCCCTAACCTCCTATCCAACCCCCCTCCCTCACCTCCCTCTCCAACCCCCCTCCCTCACCTCCCTCTCCAACCCCCTCCCTAACCTCCTATCCAACCCCCCCTTCCTTATCTCTCCAACTCCCTCCCTTCTCCAACCCCCTCCCTCACCTCCCTCTCCAACCCCCCTCCCTCACTCCTCCCTCTCCAACCCCCTCCCTCACGTCCCTCCTCCAACCCCCCCTCCCTCACCTCCCTCTCCAACCCCCCTCCCTCAATGTCCTCTCCAACCCCCTCCCTCACCTCCCTCTCCAACCCCCCTCCCTCACCTCCCTCTCCAACCCCCTCCCTCACCCCCTCCCTCTCTCCAACCCCTCCCCACACCTCCCCCCCTCCAACCCCCCTCCCTCACCTCCCTCTCCAACCCCCCTCCCTCACCTCCCTCTCCAACCCCTTCCCTCCCTCCCTCACCTCCCTCTCCAACCCCCCTCCCTCACCTCCTCCAACCCCTCTCCCTCACCAACCCCTGCTTCCCCTCACCTCTCCTCTCCAACCCCCCTCCTCACCTCCCTCTCCAACCCCTCCTCACCTCCCTTCTCCAACCCCCCTCCTCACCTCCCTCTCCAACCCCCTCCCTCACGCCCCTCCAACCCCCCTCCCTCACCTCCCTCTCCAACCCCCCTCCCTCACCTCCCTCTCCAACCCCCCTCCCTCACCTCCCTCTCCAACCCCCCTCCCTCACCTCCCTCTCCAACCCCCACCCTCACCTCCCTCCCCAACCTCCCTCTCCAACCCCCCTCCCTAACCTCCTATCCAACCCCCCTCCCTCACCTCCCTCTCCAACCCCCCTCCCTAACCTCCTATCCAACCCCCCTCCCTCACCTCCCTCTCCAACCCCCTCCCTCACCTCTCCCAACCCCCCTCCCTAACCTCCTATCCAACCCCCTTCCTTATCTCTCTCTCCAACTCCCCTCCCTCTCCAACCCCCTCCCTCACCTCCCTCTCCAACCCCCTCCCTCACCTCCCTCTCCAACCCCCCTCCCTCACGTCCCTCTCCAACCCCCCTCCCTCACCTCCCTCTCCAACTCTCCCTCACGTCCCCTCTCCTCCAACCCCCCTCCCTCACCTCCCTCTCCAACCCCCCTCCCTCACCTCCCTCTCCAACCCCCCTCCCTCACCTCCCTCTCCAACCCCCCTCCCTCACCTCCCTCTCCAACCCCCCTCCCTCACCTCCCTCTCCAACCCCCCTCCCTCACCTCCCTCTCCAACCCCCCTCCCTCACCTCCCTCTCCAACCCCCACCCTCACCTCCCCTCCCCAACCCTCCAACCCCCCTCCCTAACCTCCTATCCAACCCCCCTCCCTCACCTCCCTCTCCAACCCCCTCTCTAACCCCCCCTCTCCCTCTCCCCCCCACAGCTCCCCTACTACATCGACGAGGACGTGAAGCTGACCCAGAGCGTGGCCATCCTCAAGCACGTAGGACTCAAGCACGGGCTGTGCGGATCGAGCGACGCCGAGAGGATCACGCTGGAGATGCTGGTGCAGGAGGCGGCTGACATCAGGATACACTACAGCCTCTTCGCATACCTCCACTATGTATGGATGGGGAAGGGGGGAAGGAAGGAAGGGAGGGGGAGGAGAGAGGGGGAGGAGGGGAGGGGAAAGGGAAGGGAAGGGAGGGGATGGGGGGAGGGGGGAGGGGAAAGGGGTGAGGGGGAAGGGGGTAAGGGGAAAGGGGGGATGGGGAAGGGGGTGGTGGTGTTTTTTCTAGTTTCATCATATTTGTTTTTTCGTCCTTTTTTATGGTGTGTTTATGTCTCTTGGTTTATTACTCTGGTTTATATCTTACGATTTTATTTCTCTTTCTCATAGTCTCTATCTCGCTGTTTCTCTCTCTCTCTTTTATTTTCTCTCTCTCTCTCTTTCTTTCATTCTCTCTCTCTCACTCTCTCTATTTTCATTCTCTCTCTCTCTCTCTATTTTCATTCTATCTCATTCTCTCTCTCTCTCTCTCTTTCTCTCTCTCTTTCTCTCTCTCTCTCTCTCTCTCTCTCTCTCTCTCTCTCTCTCTCTCTCTCTCTCTCTCTCTCTCTCTCTCTCTCTCTCTCTCTCTCTCTCTCTCTCTCTCTCTCTCTCTCTCTCTCTCTCTCTCACACACACACATACACTCTATTTTTCTTTCTCAAAAAGGTTATCTAGGGAACAAGTATTATAATGAAAGTTCTAATAGGATTGTTTAGAAATCACTTGTGATAATCCTAATAATAATATTTCACGAAAGTGATAAAGGTATTGATAAATATAACGATTATATATATATATATATATATATATATATATATATATATATATATATATATATATATATATATATATACATATACATACATACATACATACATTTATATATATATACATACACACACACACACACACACACACACACACACACACACACACACACACACACACACACACACACACACACACACACACACACACACATATATATCCTCACTTTATTAAGTGTTTAATGTTTCTCTCATCCTTTTCCGCTCAGGACACCGGGATGGACGATTATCTGAAGAGACTGAGCGAGACAGGGAAAAAATTGTCCAAATATCTGGGCAACAAGAAGTGGTTCATGGGAGACTCCGTGAGTACAGATAATTTTCATTTACCGATGGCTGTTATTATGCATAAGGGTATGGTGTTCAAGATACATTTACTAAAGTTGATTGTATTATTATCAATGATTATCTATTTGAAAATAATTGTTCGTTCAGCGCTGTTTGATAATATAATTTCAAATTATCACAATTGCTGTATCGATTTCCAAATAGATAAACAAATGTATATATGCATGAAAACTTTAAGATAATTAATAGCGAGATGAAAATAACATAGCATAAATATGTAGATTAGGTGAATACCGCAAACTGTGTTATATGTACGGTAATTATCATAAACATAATCCACCCGCGAACTTAGATACAATTAAGGATGAATATTACCGGCTGGCAGTGACTAGCGCATACTATGCCACGTTTCGGCATCACTATCAATAGTACACAGGTCAGCATACGCCATAATCTTTATGGGCCGCTGTCAATGGCGCTGAGCAGCCCCGATCGCAGATTAGATATGATCCAAGTTTTACGCTTCGTTATCATTGATAAAGAAGCATTTTCTGTCCACTATGATTTGTCTCTACGCATCACTATCACTGATGATGTATCATTTTCCACACAAACAGGTCACAATCTCTCCTTACGCTATAAGCGCCACACTTTGGACCAATGGACACGGTCATGTATTTCAATCTGAGCGGTACATCTTTTCCATCAAACACAGCCAATAACAACGATAATGACCACATATTGCAATCTATTTTCACGCCTCTTTGTCAATAATAATGGACATTGCTTTATTCCATTATATGTTTGTCAATAACTTCACTATTACTTCACTATTAATGCGCCATTTTCCTGCACGTAAAGATTTCACTATTACCAACAAGGAACTTGACCTTCTCCTACAATCTTACAAGGCATCACTAACACTAATGGTGGTGAATCTTCTTCCAGATCACCATCGTCGATTTCCTCATGTATGAGTTGCTGGACGTCAATTTGAAAGTGTCCAGCAGCTGGCTTCAGGACTTCAGCAACCTTCAGGCGTACCACAAGCGGTTCGAGAACCTTCCAGCCATTAAGAATTACATGGCTTCTCCTCGCTTCATCCGCGTGCCGCTGAACGGGATTTCGGCAAAATTTAATGTCAAGGAATAAATTGTTTTCAATGTAAGAAATGACGTTGTTTGTGATTTGGAGGAAGAAAAATAAAAGTTATTTTTTTCGCTTTATTTTTGTGTGTTTAATTTCATTTTAACGATCGTATAAAACCAAAATCAAACGCAGACGATGAAGCCATGTCACATTTTTGCCCAATTCACTTTCCTTTTACTCATTTATTTTCTCTAAAGCCCCATAGCCTAGCCACTTGAAACGTACCTTAATTATATATCCAATTACTGTGATTCAACTTTGTGCCTTTAGTATATCTTATTTAGCCTAATTCCTTGTTTATATCTTAGTAAATACCTAATTTCATATGTAATTTTAACTAGCATATATTAATTTTATCTATATGTATAACCATCATTGTCTGAGTCGCCATCACCTCTTTCCCGACTGAGTAATCACCATAGATAGCCATCCCGACTGCGGTTATTCACTATAAGAAGGTTTAGACTTCGTTCTACTTCCCACTTCAGTGCCAGAAGACCCCTTTTGTTTTGGTCGTGTATAAGAGAGAGAGAGAGAGAGAGAGAAAGAGAGAGAGAGAGAGAGGGAGAGAGAGAGAGAGAGAGAGAGAGAGAGAGAGAGAGAGAGAGAGAGAGAGAGAGAGAGAGAGAGAGAGAGAGAGAGAGATAAGGAATGCGAAACAGAGTGATTGCAATCGAGAGAGAATGAGAAGAAAAAACTACCTATGATAACCAAGCCCCAGGCCCACGATTAACAATTTTGACATTCTACGTGTGACCGGTCAGACAGGCTCACTCCCCCGCCATAGAGAGACAGGATCACGCCCACACCATAGACAGAACCTATCCTCTCTGTACCACGAGGCTGCCCAAGAATAAAATCTGTAACTCAGAAGATTCGTTTGGCTTTCAACCCTTCGTGCACATTCTGTTTTATGTGTTTCTGCCTCCGAACTCTGCCGATAAACTCTAGCTTATAACCAGTTGACCGCTCCCGCCACATTTACATACACACGCAAGCACACACACACATACACACACACACACATACACACACACAAACACACACACACACAAACACAAACACAAACACAAACACACACACAAACACAAACACAAACACACACACACACACACACACACACACACACACACACACACACACACACACACACACACACACACACACACACACACACACACACACACACGCACACGTAGAATTAAGTTAGTTACTGCTAAATTATTTTTCATTTTTTTATAAACCCGAGTCTTTTTCATATAAAGAAAACGTTAACTTATTAAGGGGTAACCTAAGAAAATATCCAGATGACCAATTGATCTACAATACTTTTATGTTTTCTTGAGCATTAATCTTCCGTGATGATATACTCATCTTATAAAAAAGAGCAGTAGCGTACATATGATAATTTCTTTAGATAATGTGTACACACACACACACATATACCCTCGTATGTGCAGAAACACATAGCTTCATAGTTTGAACGACTTTATTTACAGTTGACTGATGTCTTTCGAATATTTTGTGTTGTTACCGACAGAAACTATTTTAAAAGTTGAACAAGCCTAAATAATCCGGACTCAGTGCTCTGACTTCCTAATAATAGGGACTGCTAAAGTATTTTGTTTTATAAAAGAAAACGTTAAATCTTTAAGGAGTAACTTAAGAAAATATCTAGATGACTGTTGATTTACAATACTTTCATACTTCCTTGAACATTATTCTTCCATGATGGTTTACTAATTTTCCAAAATGAGCAGTAAAATGTATATGGTACTTTATTTAGATGATGAGTGCATACGTAATCTATTCAGCAATTAGCAATCTTATAAAAAATTAGTGATATTTTTGTTCATTGTTTCATCCTTTGTTACCTGAATAAATTTATATAGGGAATTTATTGATTATATGTCAGAATTCTGCGAAGAGGTTAATAAGAAGTCATATCCATTGATCTTACTTTGTAATACATTCTACTCCTTTTATGCACTAGTTTACCTTAGTACTCTTATCATAACCAGGTTTTGCCTCATATCTACTTTTGTACTGCATTTATATATAGTTTGTAATATTTCAAAACTTACGACTGTATATATAACTGTTGCTCCAAAGACTCTGTAGCCATTTATTGCACAAGAAAGGCTCGCATTTGAAAATAGGTTTTGTACAATTTCAAGATCCCTGTACTGCATATATTGTTTCTACATCATTGCAAGCCCCTTGTACATGTTTATTTATTTATCTATTTTTTATTATTATCATTATTTTTTATTAGTCGCTGCACTATTTTAAAGTATATGGTAGTGTATCCATTGTATAACTTTTGTATAAGTTTTGCACTCTTTTAGAAGCATTGTATTGTATTTGTAATTAGGTTTTATATTACTTCAATATCTCTAAACTGTTTATACATTTAACTTAAGTACCATTTTAAGGTCTTTGTACTGTATTTGTAAGTAGGCTCTGTACTATTTGTAAGTATCTTCTGCTGTATTTACTTAACACCTTTCTGTATTGTATTTATAACTATGTTTCATACTAAATCGAAACCTGTATATATGAATAGGCTTTATATTGTATCATTATATTTCCATTGCCCTTTGCATAATGCATATCTCATATAGAAGGAAAGATAAAAAAATGCACTGTATACAACATCTTTATATTATTCAGATCAGCATGTACATGTGTATTAGTGCGATAAGCTCTGTCCACACGTACACCAAGTGTTCATGAACCAGCTGTGGAACCAGCTATGGAACCAGCTGTGGAACCAGCTCAAAGAACCGAGGCATATAAAATGGTATGGATGATAAAGGTCATAATATCACATAGAAAAATTAGTATTGCTATTTAAAAAAAATGACTATATGAACAAACAAAGCGAAAGATAAAACTGAAATCTACATTTCTGGATTTTATTTATTGAAGACATAGGACCATTGGTGTAATCTGGACGTGACAGTTCATGATAACTCTGGATAGGCGAAGGTAGCTAACAATGAACAAAAATGATGAAAAAAAACGAAAAAAAATGTTCATATGTTTCGTGATACAAGTATTATTATTATTTTTTTTTTGTCTTTTTGTGTTTTATATTCTTTGATCACAGATAATATACTATACATATAAGATGACTGATCTTGAATAAAACGCTAGGGGGATATTCGTGTCTACATGATTATGCATGACTGGAACGTTTGCATTTCTCTTCGTGAAATTTCCTTTTCATAATCACAGCAAAAACAACAAAGAACACCCATGTCCCTACCCCGTCTTGTGAAACATTGTCATATATTTTAGTGAGAGAAAGAGAAGAAAAAAAATGAAAGAGAGAGAGGAAAAAAGAAGAAGAAAAATCTGTAAACATGCCCACAGTTAACGAGAGAGCGAGCGAGCGAGCAAAAGAGAGAGAGAGAGAGAGAGAGAGAGAGAGAGAGAGAGAGAGAGAGAGAGAGAGAGAGAGAGAGAGAGAGAGAGAGAGAGAGAGAGAAAGAAAAGGAATGCGAAACAGAGTGATTGCAATCGAGAGAGAATGAGAAGAAAAAACTACCTATGATAACCAAGCCCCAGGCCCACGATTAACAATTTTGACATTCTGAACAACAGTAACACCACCTAGCCCCTCGTTAACAAATTTGACACCATCAGGCCCCAATCTTGACAATAGTGGCACCACCTTGCCCCTCGTTAACAAATTTGACACCATCAGGCCCCAATCTTGACAGCAGTGACACCACCCTGCCCCTCGCTAACAATTTTTGCAGCCAATGCCCAGGAATTTGACCATGAGGTCGTAGGAGGACACGAGGTTGAAGTGCGGGACGGAGGCCGGCCACTCGGAGCTCTCGTGAGGAGGCACGCGGACGTCCTCGACGGGCAGGCGGTAGGGGTGCTTCATCGACAGCGTCTCTCGGGGCTCTTGCTTCACCTGTTGGCAAGACCACGCAGTCGTTAAACAAGGACACCGTTGTCGTCATCCAGGAGGTGCTTGTGGAGCGGACACAGCCGGATGACCACTTTGTATTTGCGGTTCCTGAGCTCCAGGTACTTCAAAATGAGTTGGCGGTACGACTCGTAGCCGAAGTGCGGCAGGGAGCGGTTCTCGTGCGGGGGGACCCAGATGCAGTCCCACTCCCAGGGACTCGGGTACCAGACGGGGTCTACTAGCCAGCATCTCCGCCGCTGCCGGACAAAAGAAAAGAGTCAACGACCTTCGGCGCACAAGCGAGAGGAAGGTCTGTGCTGCGTGTCTCAGCTTTTGCTTTGAAGAAAAAAAGAGAAATTCAAGCATTTTTATCATTTTTCAAACAGCTGAAGAAGAATCATCTCATGAGCTTTGGTAATTGCCGACTTATGATATGAATGCCATTGGTCAAAGATTTAGAGAATCAAATTTAGGAAGATTCGTAGAAAAGCGCAAGTCATCATTTCGAGATGAATAAAAAAAAAAAAAAAAAATCGAAGATGTAAACGTGCAAAGGTTCAATCGTTCCGTTCCAACCCTATCTGTTATTTGTTGCCTCCACGTTCCTTGTTAGCAAATGACATGCTCATGCGCATCTTAAACGCCCAATCCATAATTCACAACGAATTCTTCATGAATTAAAAACAGCAAAAAATCGAAAAAACAAAAACAAAGCAAAAACCCCGACGGCAGAAGGTATAACCGCTTCTCTTTATGAGCGGGTCCAGCCATGACCGAAGAGGCTCTAAGGACGTTACAAATGTTTTGATTTTCCTTAGTCTGAACTCGCCTGTGCGTCTTTGAGCTTCCCTTCCTAGCTTTGCGCGTCGAGGGAGGGAGGGAGGGAGGGAGGGAGGGGGGGGGGGGGGGGGAGGGGGGGTTATCGTCTAATAGCGAGCGGGCGGCAACAGCCCCAGGAATCCGCACATGAGATCATACGACGAGACCAGGTTGAAGTGCTTGACTCCCGAGGGCCAGATGGAGCTTTCGTGGGGCGGGATTACCTCGTCCTCGACTGGCAGGCGGTAGGGGTGCTTGAGGTGCAAGGGCGTCACGAACTTGACGTCGCCCTCCTCCAGGGAGCTCGGCCTCAAGAACGGCTCGAACTCGTAGCTGCTCGAGCGAGCGCGGCCCACGAACCGCGGTTCACTGCAGGCGCGGTCCGAGTAGAAGACTTCCCGAGGAGGGGAGTGCTTGATGCGCTGTGAGGGCGGGAGAGGGAGGGCGTGACAACATGCATGACTAATGGGGTGCAGTCATGCGATAACCTGATGGTCTACATGTGACAGCATGCGTGACAACGGAGATGAAGTCATGCAATAATTTGAGGGTCTACTTGCGTATCTATGAACATGAAAGGAATGAATGATTCTCACGATGCAAGCTGTGCGATTCACCTTCCAATACCACATCTTCATGACAATTACGTCATTCTGAGGAATATGTAATCATCAAAAGATGAGTCATACAGCAAGCACATTGAAAACAATTCAGTCTGATTCAACACCTTCCTTTCAATATATGTCACAATAAACACTACTGGAGTTTACCTAGTTCTAGGATCAAACAAATTAATATCGTATAAAGTAGATGCACTTTGTCATGAAGGGGATAACCATGCAGACAATAAAGGGTATGGCATGACACAGTCTATAGATATGCTAATATTTTAAAATCAGTCCAACTCTAAATTATGTAAACTTACATTATCATTATGATGAAATGACTATACACAATCTAATGGAATAATTCAAGCAAATGAGATATATTCACTAACCAGATCATCATTTTTCATACACAAAAAATGCAGTCAGGAGTATCTGACTTTACATCAACTTTTGTTTGTATTAGTGAAATCAAAAGAAAAATAACAAAGAAAGTGTTACATAAGAAACGAAAAAGACATCTAGACTGTTTACTTTCACTAAGCTATACATTTGAAAGATTGGGCTCAAGGAGATCAAAACGTTTCAGGGAAAAACGTTCAGACAATGTTTCCTCGGCCCGCCCTGTTTCTTGAGATGGAAATTCTTTAGAACAAGGCAAAGAGAGGAAAGTCTTAAGCATCGTATATTCCAAAAGGCCTCTAACTTTTATAGAAGTTTATAGAAATGACTAAAACGGAATATAAAATCGTCTAAAGTGGGAGAGAAATCATGCTCCGTAAATCTACTTCAAAATCAAAGAAATAAATCATCGGTTTTATATTTCTTTTTTAGATAAAGAAGATTAAGATGATGTGTGGGGGGGGCGTAGAGGGGGGGGGAAGTGAAGTCTTTAACACACAAAAGAGAGAAATGATGGAAAATGTATTGGATCTTACCATAACTGTTTGTGGTGTACTGGAGGTTTGGATTCTACCCAACTATAGGATAAAGTAACATAATAAAGCAAACAAACGAGGAAATAAGAATCAATCACAAAATTGAAGATTAAAAACAAAAAACAAAAACACAGATTGTAAATATCTCTAGCCTGAAAA
>BOPN01002397.1:192275-197275 GCA_017312705.2 Penaeus japonicus | reverse complement strand
ATCAGCCCCACTTAAGCCACCATCTGTCATGCCCATCATCCCTAGCTCCTCCCACATCGCCCCAGCCCTGCTCCTAAGCCACCATCTGCTCCTGTCCCCCTAAGCCACCATCTGCTCCTGCCACATCATCCTAGCTCCTCCCACATCGCTAGCCCCGCCCCTAAGCCACCATCTGCTCATGCCACATCCTCCTAGCTTCTCCCACATCGCTAACCCCGCCCCTAAGCCACCATCTACTCATGCCAATCAACCTAGCTCCTCCCACATCGCTAGCCCCGCCCCTAAGCCACCATCTGCTCCTGTCACATCATCCTAGCTCCTCCCACATCGCTAGCCCCGCCCCTAAGCCACCATCTGCTCATGCCACATCCATCTAGCTTCTCCCACATCGCTAGCCCCGCCCCTTAGCCACCATCTGCTCCTATCACATCATCCTAGCTCCTCCCACATCGCTAGCCCCGCCCCTGAGCCACCATCTGCTCCTGCCACATCCTCCCTGGCTTCTCCCACATCCTTCAGCCCGCCCTGAGCCACCATCTGCTCCTATCACATCATCCCTAGCTCCTCCCACATCGCTAGCCCCGCCCCTAAGCCACCATCTGCTCCTGTCACATCATCCTATCTCCTCCCACATCGCTAGCCTCGCCCCTGAGCCACCATCTGCTCCTATCACATCATCCTAGCTCCTCCCACATTGCTAGCCCCGCCCCAAAGCCACCATATACACATGTCATATCATCCTAGCTCCTCCCACATCGCTAGCCCCCGCCCCTAAGCCTGCATCTGCTCTATCCATCATCCTAGCTCCTCATCGCCCCGCCTGAGCCACCATCCTCATGCCACATCCTCCTAGCTTCTCCCACATCGCTAGCCCCGCCCCTGAGCCACCATCTGCTCATGCAACATCATCCTAGCTCCTCCCACATCGCTAGCCCCGCCCTTAAGCCACCATCTGCTCCTGTCACATCATCCTATCTCCTCCCACATCGCTAGCCCCGTCCCTGAGCCACCATCTGCTCCTATCACATCATCCTAGCTCCTCCCACATTGCTAGCCCCGCCCCAAAGCCACCATATACACATGTCACAACATCCTAGCTCCTCCCCCATCGCTAGCCCCGCCCCTAAGCCACCATCTGCTCCTGCCCCATCTCCTACAGCTCCTCTAGTTAGCCCCGCCCCCAAAGGCCTCGCTCCTGTCACATCATCCTAGCTCCTCCCACATCCCAGCCCCGCCCCAAAGCCACCATCTGCTCCTGTTGCATCCTCCCTGGCTCCTGCCATGCCCGTAGCCCCCGCCCCCTAAGCCACCATCTGTTCCTATCCACATCATCCTAGCTCCTCCACATCATGGCCCCACCCTAAGCCACCATCTGCTCCTGTCACATCATCCTAGCTCCTCCCACATCGCTAGCCCCGCCCCTAAGCCACCATCTGCTCCTGTCACATCATCCTAGCTCCTCCCACATCGCTAGCCCCGCCCCTAAGCCACCATCTGTTCCTGCCACATCATCCTAGATACTCCCACATCGCTAGCCCTGCTCCTAAGCCACCATCTGCCCCTGTCCCCCTAAGCCACCATCTGCTCCTGTCACATCATCCTAGCTCCTCCCACATCGCTAGCCCTGCTCCTAAGCCACCATCTGCTCATGCCACATCATCCTAGCTCCTCGCACATCGCTAGCCCTGCTCCTAAGCCACCATCTGCTCCTGTCACATCATCCTAGCTCCTCCCACATAGTTAGCCCCGCCCCTAAGCCACCATCTGCTCCTGGCACATCATCCTAGCTCCTCCCACATCGCTAGCCCCGCCCCTAAGCCACCATCTGCTCATGCCACATCATCCTAGCTCCTCCCACATCGCTAGCCCCGCCCCTAAGCCACCATCTGCTCCTGCCACATCATCCTAGCTCCTCCCACATCGCTAGCCCTGCTCCTAAGCCACCATCTGCTCCTGTCCCCCTAAGCCACCATCTGCTCCTGTCACATCATCCTAGCTCCTCCCACATCGCTAGCCCCGCCCCTAAGCCACCATCTGCTCCTGCCACATCATCCTAGCTCCTCCCACATCGCTAGCCCTGCTCCTAAGCCACCATCTGCTCCTGTCCCCCTAAGCCACCATCTGCTCCTGTCACATCATCCTAGCTCCTCCCACATCGCTAGCCCCACCCCTAAGCCACCATCTGCTTCTCCCACATCATCTAGCTCCTCCCACATCGCTAGCCCCGCCCCCTAAACCACCATCTGTTTCTCCACATCTATCTAGCTCCTCCCACATCACTAGCCCACTCCCCTAAGCCACCATCTGCTCATGCCACATCATCCTAGCTCCTCCCACATCGCTAGCCCCGCCCCTAAGCCACCATCTGCTCATGTCACATCATCCTAGCTCCTCCCACATCGCTAGCCCCGCCCCTAAGCCACCATCTGCTCCTGCCACATCATCCTAGCTCCTTCCAAATCGCTAGCCCCTCCCCTAAGCGACCATCTGCTCCTGCCACATCATCCTAGCTCCTCCCACATCGCTAGCTCTGCTCCTAAGCCACCATCTTCTCATGCCACATCATCCTAGCTCCTCCCACATCGCTAGCCCGGCCCCTAAGCCAACATCTGCTCATGTCACATCATCCTAGCTCCTCCCACATCGCTAGTCCTTCCCCTAAGCCACCATCTGCTCCTGCCACATCATCCTAGCTCCTCCCACATCGCTAGCCCTGCTCCTAAGCCACCATCTGCTCCTGTCCCCCTAAGCCAACATCTGCTTTTGCCACATCATCCTAGCTCCTCCCACATCGCTAGCCCCGCCCCTAAGCCACCATCTGCTCATGCCACATCATCCTAGCTCCTCCCACATCGCTAGCCCTGCTCCTAAGCCACCATCTGCTCCTGTCCCCCTAAGCCACCATCTGCTCCTGCCACATCATCCTAGCTCCTCCCACATCGCTAGCCCCGCCCCTAAGCCACCATCTGCTCATGCCACATCCTCCTAGCTTCTCCCACATCGCTAACCCCGCCCCTAAGCCACCATCTACTCATGCCAATCAACCTAGCTCCTCCCACATCGCTAGCCCCGCCCCTAAGCCACCATCTGCTCCTGTCACATCATCCTAGCTCCTCCCACATCGCTAGCCCCGCCCCTAAGCCACCATCTGCTCATGCCACATCCATCTAGCTTCTCCCACATCTAGCCACGCCCACTTAACCACCATCTGCTCCTATCATCATCCCTGGCTCCTCCCACATCGCTAGCCCCGCCCCTGAGCCACCATCTGCTCATGCCACATCCTCCTAGCTTCTCCCACATCGCTAGCCCCGCCCCTGAGCCACCATCTGCTCCTATCACATCATCCTAGCTCCTCCCACATCGCTAGCCCCGCCCTAAACTACCATCTGCTCCTGTCACATCCTATCTCTCCCACATCCCCTTCCAGCCTCTAGCCCCTGAGCCACCATCTGCTCCTATCACATCATCCTAGCTCCTCCAGTTGCTAGCCCCACCATATACACATGTCATATCATCCTAGCTCCTCCCACATCCCCTTTAGCCCCGCCCCTAAGCCACCATCTGCTCCTATCACATCATCCTAGCTCCTCCCCATCTAGCCCCGCCCTGACACCATCTGCTCATGCCCATCCTCCTAGCTACTCCCCACATCGCTAGCCCCACCCTGAGCCACCATCTGCTCATGCAACATCATCTAAGCTCCTCCCACATCGCTAGCCCCGCCCTTAAGCCACCATCTTAACTCTGTCCTCATCCTATCTCCTCCCACATCGCCCGTCCTATCACATCATCCTAGCTCCTCCCACATTGCTAGCCCCGCCCCAAAGCCACCATATACACATGTCACAACATCCCTAGCTCCTCCCCCATCCCCTTCAACCCCGCCCCTAAGCCACCCATCTGCTCCTGTCACATCATCTAATTCCTCCCACATCGCTAGCCCCGCCCCTAAGCCACCATCTGCTCCTGTCACATCATCCTAGCTCCTCCCACATCTCTAGCCCCGCCCCTGAGCCACCATCTGCTCATGCAACATCATCCTAGCTCCTCCCACATCGCTAGCCAACCCTAAGCCACCATCCTGCTCTGTCACATCATCTATCTCCTCCCACATCCCTTCAGCCCCGCCCCTGAGCCACCATCTGCTCACATCATCTGGCCCGCCCCCAAAACCACCATATACACATGTCACAACATCTAGCTCCCATCCTTAGCCCCGCCCCTAAGCCACCATCTGCTCCTGTCACATCATCCTAGTTCCTCCCACATCGCTAGCCCCAGCCCCAAAGCCTCGCTCTGCTCCCTGTCACATCATCCTAGCTCCTGCATCTCTAGCCCCGCCCCTGAGCCATAATCTCCATCATCCTAGTTCCTCCCACATCGCTAGCCCCGCCCCTAAGCCACCATCTGCTCTTGTCACATCATCCTAGCTCCTCCCATCTCTAGCCCCGCCCTGAGCACCATCTGCTCCTGTCACATCATCTAGTTCCTCCCCACATCGCTAGCCCCGCCCCTAAGCCACCATCTGCTCCTGTCACATCCTAGCTCCTCCCATCTCTAGCCCCGCCCTGAGCCACCATCTGCTCACACCCCATCACCCTAGCTCCTCCCATTACACCCCTCCTTTCCTGAACATTCCTCCCTCGTGTTCTTCCCACGTTTGCTGAGTTTCCCCACACTGCTATCTCCTAGCCTTCTTTCTCTTTCTCTACTCTTCCTCCCCCTCTCCTCTCTTCCTCTCCTTCCCACTTCCACCCCACCCCCTTCCCTCTTTTCCCTACTCCTCCCTTCCCACCCTTCTCCCATCTCCCCCCTTCACCCTTCTCCCTTGCCTCCAACTTCTCCCTTGCCTTAACCCTTTCCTTCTTTCCTCATTCTTCTACTTTCCGTTTCTCCTCCTTCTCATTCTCCCCTCTTCCCTTCTCCTCCTTTCTCTTTCTCCCTCTTCCACCTTCTTCTCCCATCCCTCTTCTACTCCATTCCCTCTTTCCCTCCCT
>BOPN01002397.1:127275-129775 GCA_017312705.2 Penaeus japonicus | reverse complement strand
CCAGCCGAACCATGACGATAACACCGGATCCATCAATGCTTAACAATACCAGGTTATAGGACTGAATCACAGACACACATACACACACACACACACACACACACACACACACACACACACACACACACACACACACACACACACACACACACACACACACACACACACACACACACACACACACACACACACACACCAGGAGAACAACCATAGCACACCAAACCCACCAGCAAGTGAAATGAGAAGAGCAAAAGCGGTGATCATCATGCCAGAAGCAGGTGGGAGTACAGCTCCAGAAGCAGACGACTGAAAAGCGGTGTGAAAAGGAAGTAGGGAGTGTCAACGATAGCAGGCCAAAGCACACATATATCATTACATCTTCATAAGCATATACGCTGTACGAAATCTATGGGGGGGGGGATGTGTTTGAAGAAACGACGTGAATGTCGTCGGGAGAATGACTGGCTTCTCTGTTTTGGGTACAATCCGATTAGATAAATAAGGAAGAAAAACCGAGTAACAAATGCATAAAATCGTGAAATGGCTGATGGAGAAACAGCATGAGGGAGTAAGAGGAGGGAGAAGGAGAAGAGGGAGAGGGAGAAAAGGAGGAGAAGCAAGGAAGGAGAGAGAGAGAGAGAGGGAGAGAGGAGAATGAGTCAAAGACGGAGGAATCTGTGGAGGAGTTGGAAGAGGAGGGCAGGAGGAGGAGGAGGAGGAGGAGGAGGAGGAGGAGCTAGAAGAGGGAGGAAGAGGGGAAGTTGACAAAAGCAGATGGGGAGACGAGGGGAGAAGACCTGAGGCACAGGGGAAGGAAAAATAGGTGGGGAAAGTGGAAGAAGAAGAAGAAATTGGAGGAGGAGGAGGAGGGGGAGGAGGAGGAGGAGGAGGAGGAGGAGGAGGAGGAAGCGGCGTGCGTGCGAGAGGGAGGCAGGACGGGTGGCTGGGTGTAGGCAGGAGCCACATACACTCACCGCGGCCCCGAGTCCTTATTGATCGTCGAACAGTTATGGCGGACCGGGGCAGAGGGGGGCCATGCGGTGCTGAGGCTCGCCAGGGATATTCCTTCATTGCTGTTTAACCTGCCCCACCTAGTCATGCCCTGATGTCTGGAGAGGTGAGTGGCTTGCCCAGGCGTTGACGTGACGACCCATTGGTGGTGTGCCCGATCGTGTTGTGCTGTACTAAGGTCGAGAGATGCAGTCAACTCCAAGATGAGGCGGCCGAGGCGGGGGTGAGCGAGAGCGAGAGAGTGAGAGAGAGAGAGGTGGATGCTCCAGCACCACCACCACCACCACTAACGCTGCTGCTGTGCTGGCCTCCTGCTCCTGCTGTTGCTCTGCTGTAGCGCCTACTTCTAAGCATAGATCTGGAGGCTTGAATACCTAGGATGTGAAAGTGCTCGATGGTGTGGTGGTGTTAATTCAGACGCGGTGGTTGTGATGTGATAGCACAGGACCAGTGGTGGCTGGTGGGCTGCGGTGCTCCGGCCCCCCGCAAAGTCGGCCTCGGTGCTCCTCCTAAACCTCCGAGGCCAACCTCCTCTCCGTCAAGGCTGGCCGGTTGTGTCTGTGTCCAATAAAAGGAAACCCCGAGTGTCTATATGAACTGTTAGTGAAGCCTCAAGTTATGAAGAGTCCTCTTCTTGAGTCTAAGGAAAACGGCAGAGTGAACTGTCAGGTAAACGACAGGTATTCTATATAGAGAGAGAAAAAAAATCATATCAATATTGTATTAGCCCAGAATGTCTTTATTTACACACATATCTCATTATCAGCATCAAATAAACAGAAATTTGGAAAAGGAATTAATTAAATGCAAACAGTTCAATCCAAGGCAGTGTGTTTGCGACCGAGTGACCCAATTTGAGCTCAACGCCTCAGCATGACACAACTTGAGGCGACCCGCGGCGAGGGAGGCCCCGAAATTGTTTCTTTCGATGCCGGTTGTGACTTCAGCACAGAGGCTGGTATTTCTTTTGCCATACTTGTTCATCTCGCCTTTCGCCAGGGTCTTGCAAGCCAGTCATAACGATTTCTTTCAACCCCAATTGGTTTTGATTTTAAAAATAATAATAATAAAAGTAAAAAAAAAAATACGGGTGTAGGCCTTACTGCTAAGTATATATATACCAAAAAGATGTATTACACTGTTGTGCAAATCGGCATCAAGTACTGCGTCCCATTTCAGACGCTTGACTGAACCAAATTGTTATCAAATTTTCATCTATCTTTCATCTTCTTTTGCAGCATAATAGCTAACCCTACTCCTTCGCAAAAAAAGGCCTACAGTCCTATGAACAAAAGCCACAGTTGAAGTCAGGCTACAAAATTACAATGAACGATTTTGCCGACTTACCAAGGCAGCGTGAAACATGGCTGATTCAGACCCTGCGAACTTGCTGGACGATGTATACAACGCGCTGATACTTCCTTTAATCAATGATCTACAGCTTCTCAGGAGTCAAGTTCACGAACAAATGCCAGCTCAAGTTAGTATC
>BOPN01002397.1:89775-104775 GCA_017312705.2 Penaeus japonicus | reverse complement strand
CCTTAATGTCAATATCATTATTCGGATTGGTGTATCATTATTATTATTGTCAATATAATTATTATTGTTATTATTATCATCACCATGATTATTATTACTATTACTATTATTATCATCATTACATCATCATTAATACTTATCATTATTTTTGTCATTGTTGTTATCATCATTATCATCTATATCATTAGTACTATCATCATTATTATCATCAATATTTTTTATTCTTATCATTATCATTATCATTACCATTATAATTATTATCCTTATATTATCATTATCATTATCATTATCATTATTATCATTATATTACCATTATCATTATCATTACCATTATCATTATTACCATTCTATTATCATTCCTATTTTGTCTTTATAACTATTATCATAATCATAATAATCATTAAAATTTAAGGATCTGCAAATGCATGCAACTAAGATACCTAAGATTGAGTTCGTAATTTGAAACTTAATTATTGTTATCATTGTTGTTATTATTTTATTGTTATTATCATTATTATTATCATTGATATTACTATTTATCTTTGTTATTATCATTGATATTACTATTTATCTTTGTTATTATCATTGATATTACTATTTATCTTTGTTATTGTTATTGATATTATTATAAGCATTGTTATCATTAATGTAATGATCATTGTCATTATTACTATCATTTTTATTGTTATTATTGTTTTTCAACATTATTACGATCAAAGTTATTACTGGTATTATTCTAACTGTTATAATTATTTGATTTTGTAATCTTATCATCATTACTAAATATCGTTTTCATTATCATCATCATTGGTGTCGTTACTATTATCATTATTATCATTGTTATTATTATATCACATAATATGTTATCATCATCATCAAAACACGTGTTGATATAATGGAAGATAAACCCATTATACACAAAATATTTGTATTAGAATAAATATGTTTAACTGCCATCATTATGATTATTTTTATCGATATTATAATTACTATCATTGCCATTATTATTATCATTATTGTTATTCCTATCGTTATTCTTATTATTGTAATTGTAATTATCATGATTACTATCATTATTGGTGTTATTATTGTTATCAATGTTACTATTTTTGTTATCACTATTGTTATTGTTAATATCATCAGTACTATTGACATTTTCATTTCATTATTATCATTATTGTCATTATTATTGTTTTTGTAGTTATTTTTATTAATCTTATTTTATCATTATTGTTGTGTGTTTTATTATCATCATCACTATCTTTGTCATTATTACTGTTATTATCATCATGATATTCATTTTTATTTTTTATCCTCATCATTATTATTAATGTTATTGTTATTATCATTATCAAATCACTCTCTCTGAATGTGAATAACAATTCAGATTATAGTGGATAGCAAGGTAGGATAATGGCTGATGACAACATAGATTATAGTGGATAGCAAGGTGGATGATAGCTGAAAGTGGATAACAATATAGATAATAGTGGATAGCAAGGTGGATGATAGATGAAAGTGGATCACAATATAGATAACAGTGGATAGCAAGGTGGATAATAGTTGAAAGTGGATAACAATATAGATAATAATGGATAGCGTGGTGGATGACTTCTAAAAACAGATAGAAAGATAGATAGTACTGGATAGTATGTTGCATAATAGATAACAATAGATAGTCGTAGAGAATAGTTAATAACAATGTGGTATATTGTGGATAGGGGATAATCGATGATAACAATTTGGAGAACAGTGGTTAATCATTTGAATTATAAAGTGGAAGATAATGGATAACAATGTGGATGATAGTGGATAAAAGATGGATGACAGTGGATAGCAAATAACATGGTGGACAGGAATAGATACTGGATAACAATATAGATGATTGTGAATAGTAGATAACACGGTGGATAATAGTTTCTAATGGATAACAAGGTAGATAGAATAATAGAATAATTAGATAACATTTGATAACAAGGTTGATGAAAAGTGGATGATAGTGGATAGGAAGGTGGATGATAACGGAGAGTAGATAGCAAAGTGGATAAAAGTGGGTAGTAGATAACAAAATAAACGGCAGAAGTAGAGCAGCTAAAAGGACGAGGTGGCAAAGATAACAAAGAAGATAAGAAGGAGGAGAGAGAGAAAAAGTGATACAAGCTCTTGGTAAGGAGACCCATTTGTCTGATTTTTGAAATAACGGAAATAACGGACAATTTTTTATTCAAAGTTCTAAAGTCTAAGTCTAAACTTTCTTTTTCTTTCATTTATTGATTCTGAAGTCATGTCATCTAACTGCCTTTCATCCGCCAGCCCATTCATTCTATATTTATGTATTTCATTTTTTATTTTATATTCATTCATTCATTCCCTTAGTTAATGCTGTTTATCCAGCCTTGCTCTTTTATCTTATTCCTTTTTATATCCGATTGTCTATACTTCGGGAAAATATTTCGTACACGCCTTTTGATGCTCATGTAAGTATGGCAACTTCCATCATTTTGTTTTCTTAATTCATCCTGGAACTTTAGTTTACACCCCGCTTATTTATTCCATTTATCCCACGTAAAAGAAGGTTTCGCATCCGCCCTTTGATATCCATGCAGTGTCGCCGACTTTCCCGCCAATCGATGCATCGTGGTCACAGAGATATCGATTATTCTGTAGTACACGCTAAAGTCTCGGCTCGATGCTGGTTCTCTCGTTCCTCCAGGGTCGAGAAAGGGTGTGGTGGCGTGGCGACCCTTTTTTCCCTCGCTGTGTTGAGGGTGAATCGGATTGATTCGTTTTTGTTTTTTGTTTTTCCGTGTTTTGTTGTCTGGTTGGTTTTGTTTGTTGTTGATTTTTTTTTTTTATTGTTGGTTGTTTTTGTTTTTTGTTTTTTGTTTCATGTTTGGGGTGAACTTAGAGCGGTTGCGAATGCGATCTGTTTCATATTGGGTCAAGGCCATTTGCCAAGCGAGCGAGCACGCGCATGCGCTGGGCAAAAAGAGAGCACGTTTGACGGAGGCTGTGCAGCAACCGGCTGGACTACGGTGTTTTACTCACATGAAGTGAATTACTTTTCGTGCATGATTGTTATGCGCGTGAGATGGGGAAATGCCTTACAATCCTTTTCTGAATATCTACGGAATGATATGATGATATTCAATAAATAACTGAAGGGAATGAGTAATGGTATTATCTAACGAAATATCACCGGGTTCTGAGCTTTGAAATAAAGTTGTAGTAGCAGTGGTAAATAAAAGTAGTTATGCTCTTTGATTGCAGTCACAGGACACATAATTTTCGCGGTGCAACATGTAAAAAAAAAAAAAAAAAAAAAAAAAAAATAGGAACTGTGGCAAAGTTGTGATTTCACGGAAAAGTATAATCAAAACACACAAATGAGTAGAACGATATTAATCACACGTTAATTGATGTTTATCATGAGGTTAATAGGTTCGAAGGTTCAGCTAAATCAATGCTTGAAAAAAAAAAAAAAAAATACTTGTGATCATTAGGCTGATATGACGTGGCATCCCATACAGATCTTCATGCAAGTTCCCGCCAAAAAAACAAAAACAAAAACAAAAAACGATCAAGATTGGAACCAGTTAGGCGCCGGTGTAAAGAATTATCTAAAGATTTCGTTAAAAAAAATTGAAAATCAATACATTTGAAGTCTTTCACTTTGTTTATGTAGGGATATAATGCCAATTACTCAGTGATAGCTGCATAAACCACTGTCTGTCTTTTGAGATTGATAATAAAGAACGGTTCTTTAACGATATTGTTTTTAATTAATTGATTATATTTATTATCCGTATTTTCTAAATTCATAAATAGATGAATCTTTATTTTAATCAATACGTTCAGGATGACTGATCTTATTTCAGTACAATATTCAAAATAACTGTAATACTGAGAGTAATAGAATTTAATCCGTGAATAGCATTAAGAGTGAAGAAAAATGGCCATACTGATAACATTAACATACCGATAACATTCAAGATAACAAGAGGTTACATATCATCAAGGTACTAATGGGCATAACGATATGGTATTCATAATTGCAATTATCATTTTTGTTGTTTTTATTCTTCTTTGTAATTGTCATAACTATTTTCATTTGATGCTATGATTGTCATTATGG
Organism: Penaeus japonicus; assembly: GCA_017312705.2. Classification (NCBI taxonomy): domain Eukaryota; kingdom Metazoa; phylum Arthropoda; class Malacostraca; order Decapoda; family Penaeidae; genus Penaeus; species Penaeus japonicus. Next base: position 100,640 of record BOPN01002397.1, on the reverse strand, counting down.
TTATCATCGTTATTATCATTATCTTTATTATTATGTACTGATGATAATTGTTAGTGACATCAGCGTTGTTTTGTTATTCATCATCATTACATGAATTATTGTCAGCGAAAATAATTTTTATTATTTTCATTATTGTTATTAGTATTTTCTTGATTATTATCACTATTAACATTTATATCATTATCATTCTTGTTTTCTTTACTTTTATGTACATGATGAATATTATCATTCCGGACATTATTATCACTTTACCATCATTTTCAGCGCACTTTATATGTATTGTATTATCATTTTTTTGGTATTGTCTTTATTACTGTCATCATCAACATAATTATACTGTTATTATCCTTATTATTATTATCAGTATCATTGGTATTACCTTGATTATTATTGTTCTTATTGTTATCATTGTTTCTTATTATCATTATTGGTGTTATTCTTATCATTATTGTTATTATCCTATTGTCATTATTATCACTGACACCATCATTATTATGAAAATGATAAACATCAAACTTAGTGTCATTATTATTCTTATCATTATCAAAATTATTATTGTTTTTATGATTATTGTTGTTATTATCATCATTACTGTTGTTATTATTATCATTATTATTATCATAACGATTTTTTATACTCGCCTTATTATTTTCATTGTTGCTGTTATCATTATTGATATTACCATCATCATCATCATCATCATTATCATAATCATCATCATTATTATTATTATCATTATCAATCATCATCATTACTAACATTGATATCATTATTATCGTCATTAATTTCTTATTGTTGCTAGAATAACTATACTTATACAATCTACTGTCATAATAATATCATAAATATTATTCATCACTTAGAATAATCTAGGTATTATTATTGATTATATATCATATATTATCAATATTTTTTTATTGCCATTATGAGACTGATGCTACTTTTACGTTCTTGTTATTGTCATTTAAGAGTGTGATTTCAATATCACAAATCGTCATTATATTCATGATTAGGCTAATTGTCATTCGTATTATCATAATTATTATTATCATCATCATTATCATCATCACCATTATCAATAGCATAATCATTATCATAGGTGTCAATATCATTGTTATTATGGTTATAATTTCATTGTTTTGTTATGATGCTGATGATGCTGGAATTAATAATGATATTATTGATAATGAAATAAAATATGATAATCTTAGTAATGATAACAACAACAATAATGATTATCATGTTAATAATCTTAACAGGGATGATAGTGATAATGTTATAAGTAAAAATAGGAATGGTTCTGGCGTTATTATTACGAGTGCTATCTTTATTATAGTAATCTTTATTATCATTATCATTATTCTTATTATTAATACTTTTCCTGCTACTACTACTATTACTACTATCATTATTGATAGCATCATGATCATTGATGCTACAATTTTTACTATCATTATTATTACATTATTTTGGAGCTATTAGTTATTATTGTCAACATCAACATTGCTGTTATCATTCTAATATCATCATTGTAGTTGTTGTTTTTAATGTTTGTTATCACTATTATTACTATCATTAATATTTTTTATCTTTATTATTATTATATTAGTATTGTTATCATTTTTAGCACTCATGTAATTGTTATCATTATTATCCTCATCATTATCATTATAGTTATTATCATAATTTGCATTGTTAATACTATTATTATCATTATAATTATTATTGTTATTACTTATCTTAATTGCATCATTATCATTAAAACTATTGTCATCATAACCATGTTATCCGGGTCATACTCGACATATTTACTATTACATCATTATTATCATTATTTTCATTATCATCATTAATTGTTATCTTTCGTATAATCATCATTGTTTTACTGCCCCCTTCATTTTCATGATCCTTCTTGATATTATCATTATTACTTCTGCTATTATGATGATTATTGTTATTATCATTATTGTTATTGTTACCATCGTTATTAGTATCACTGTTATTATTGTTATTATCATTATTATTATCATTATTATTATTATTGTTATTATTATTAATAATATTATTATCTAAATAATGACAACTATAACCACTACTACTACTTCTGCTATTACTATCATTATCATTACCATCATTTTAATTATTTCATTTTCATCATCATCTTTACAGTTAATATGCAAGTACAGAAACGCACACACACATACACACACACACACACACACACACACACTCACACAGTTAATACAAGGAGGCAAAGAACTTAAATCTGTAACTTGTTTGACGACGTACTAAGACACTCCACGTTACTTATATTTAATAAAAAAAACAAATCAATATCAAAGAAATGTCTCGTGGGCGACCTTGCATAACAACGGGATAAAACCACGAAGAATATTCAAAGAAAAATCGCGCATATGAACCTCGTCTGAAATACTTTGAAATCCTAGTTCTTAGATTACACATAAGTAAAATCCCTTATCACACCAGTATCCGAGATCAAACCCTTTGTAACCAAAGCAAAATAAAACCAACCCAACCATAGGACTATGCGTGTGTACCGGCACTTACACTAAACAGCCAAGTTACACGGTGCACTTAGTTGCTATTACCTTGATCACGCAACAAGGGTATCCATAGTCACCCTCGCAGGTATTAATGCTGTGAACACCTGAGACAGCGAGAGGCCCTTGTGTGGTATGTGCAGTTGCTCTCTTTCTTTGTTCAGATGTGAGAACGGACGGCTGTTTGGAGGGAACACCTTTTTTTCTCTCTCTCTCTTTGTTTGTTTGTTTCTTTCTTTTATAGAATGGGTTGTTTCTTCTGTTTAGCTTTGTAGGTCTAATATTTGAATAAAGGGACGGATGATGATATATATGGATATTACTGGAACTATATATATATATATATATATATATATATATATATGCATATGTATATATATATATATATATATATATATATATATATATATATATATATATATATATATATATATATATATATATATATATATATATATATATATTCGTATTTTACATTTACTATCAAAATAATTTCAAATCTATTTTTTTTTTCCTTTGCAAAAACGTTTAAAAAAAATCAGTGACATATATGTACTGATACTGGCGACAATATCGATAAAGATAACGCAGAGAACACAAAATATTGTGCGTTGAATTATAACGACACCTTCAGGGTAATCCTTTTATAATTCAGCTCCTGAATGTAATATATTTGACTACAAACGATTTGAGTCTACTACGTGTTGCAGTGGGATAGTGCAGGCTGAGAATAGTAAAGATGATTTTGATTGTGATATATATACATATATATATATAATATATATATATATATATATATATATATATATATATATATATATATATATGTATATATATACATATATATGTGTGTGTATATATATATATGTATATATATATATATATACATATATATATATATATATATATATATATATATATATATATACATATATATATATATATGTATATATATGTATATATATATATATATATATATATATATATATATATATATGTATATATATACATACATATATATATATATATATATATATATATATATATATATATATATATATATATATATACATATATATATGTATATATATATATATATACATATATATATATATATATATATATATATATATATATATATATATATATATATATACATATATATATATATATATATATATATATATATATATATATATATATATATATATATGCATATATGTATATATATACATATATATATACATATATATATATATATATATATATATATATATATATATATATTTATTTATATGTGTGTGTATGTATATATCTATATATACATACATATATATGTGCATATATGTGTGTGTGTATATATATGTATATATAATGTTTATCATCACTGTCATTACCATCACTATTAACTTTTTTTCATCATTATAGTTGCTATCATTAGTTTTTTCATTGATATCATTATCATCATTATGGCTATTGTTATTACGATTATTATTATTATTGTTATCTTTTTACTTGTATTGATATTTACATTATCATATTTCATGATATATTATTATGATTAGCTTTATGTTATGCTTTGTTTCATTATGCATTTTTTTTTTTTTTTGTGTGTGTGTGTTATTGCAGTTATTAATAAAAGTAATGATGTTCATCTTAATTTTTTTGTGATCACTATCATGGTTATCATTACTGATGTTTTGATATCGTTTCCATCATTGTTATTAATATAATCGTTCTAACGATAGTATCATCATTTATCTTATCATAATTATTATTATCATTATTACTATCGCTTTTGAAAATTCTTATTGAACATTTATAGCCATTGTTATTTTTCTAACTATATTTGATTTTTTTTTTTTTTTTTTTATCTTCTTGTATTATTTATCATTATCACAACTAACATCTTCGTTGATAGCATCGTAAACATAATCTTAACATAATTTATAATCAAATGGCGTTAACAGCTTTATTCTCTCCCTAATTTTTTTTTTTTTTTTTTTTTTTTTTTTTTTACATCAAATGCAAATTGTGAACGATACCCCCTCTCCCAAAAAAAAGAGAGAATTCACGAGGATTTATATTAAATAGGACATTATAGCCAGTGTCTCTAGGAATGTTGCATAACCCAAGATTGAAAGTAGGAATCTTTCTAGTTCCTGCAAGCATAAGCATTGCCTGCTCTGTACATATTAATCATGCTTTCTCATTTACCGTCGACGTGTAATCATATGTGCTGACTTATATTAGCCTTTTAACATAACCATCATCATCTTTATCATTATAATTATTATCATCATCGTCGTCATCATCATAATAATCATCATCATTATTATTAGATGCATAGGTATTGTTATTAATAAGGTTCTTTATATAAGTATTATTATCCGTCAAAGTCATCACAGTTATTATCATTAGTAGTTGTAATAACATGACCATCATTATCGTAATCAGTAACATTATCATGGTACCATGACTACCATTAGTAGAAGCAGTAGTTTTAATAATAGTAATAGTGTCATTATAATTACCAGTATCATTACCATTGTTATCATCTTCATCACCATCATTATGATTATGATTATCCATACCATCATTATCATCATTGTCATCATTATCATTCTCGTTTCCATATTTATCATTATCGTCATTTTTTGTATTTTCTTTTTCATAAAATCAAGATAGTAAATGTAAATATAATTATCAGAACTATTAATATTACCATTTTCTTTATTCTTTACATCTGTCATCAGTATGATTATAGTTAATTACTTTTATCATTAATTATCTTTGCCTATCCCGCTCTGCTACACTACCTCCCTTGCCTCCTATTCCTCTTTACCCTCCCCTCTCCCCCTACCCCTTACGCCCCCCCCCCCTTTCCCTACTATTCAACCCTCGTCCCTCCCCCCCTACCACCCTGTCTCCACTATCCCCATACCTTAACCTACCCTACCCTTACCCCTTACCCCCACCATCCCCCCATTCCATCTCCCTACGCCATACCCCTATCCCTTCTCGCCTCTCCCCCACACACCCACCCCTCCCCACCATCCCCCTGCTCCCACATCCCCATCCTCTTACCCCCCTCCCCCACCCCCCACCCCTCTCCCACTTCCCCCATCCCTCTTCCCAATCCTCGTACCCCCTCTCCCCCCCACACCCACTCCTCTCCCACATCCCCCACTCCACCATCCCCCACCCCTTCCCCGACTCAGCTATCCCCCCTCCACCACCACCACCCTCGCCATCCCTCCCCTCCCCTTCCTCTTCTCCACCATCCCCCCTTTCCCCCCACTTCCAACCCTCCCTCCCCTCTCCCTCCTCCTCACTCTATCTCTCTCCCCCTCCCCACCCGTGAAACTCCCTCCCCCTCCCTCCCCTCCTCGCTCTCTCTCTCTTCCCCCCTCCCCTCCCCCCCCTCCTCGCTCTCTCTCTTCCCCCCTCCCCTCTCCCCCCTCCTCGCTCTCACTCTCTCCCCCCTCCTCCCCAACCCGTGAAGCTCCCCCCTCCCCCTAAGGCACTAAGTCAAAGAACATCCCCCTTCGTCAGCAGCAAGACTCCGCTCTAACGCCTTGTCCTGTACTTTGCAGGGGAAGGGGAAGCGCCCATATAAGGTATGGGACAGTGGGCGGCAGGTACGGAAGGGGCTCGTGGTCTCCAGCTTCAACGAACTTATAGAAAAAGGTAAGTGGGCGCGAGGGGGCGCTGGGGGCAGTGCAGCGTCGAGGCTTGTTCTTTTGATTTGGAAATGTCTAGAACAAAGGGTATCAATATGTGAATATATATATTTATAGATGTGTATATGTATATATGTTTATATGTATATGTATGTATATATATATAAATATATATGTATATATATATATATATATATATATATATGTATATATATGTATATATGTATATATATACATATATATAATATATATATATATATATATATATATATATATATATATATATATATATATATATATATACATATATATGCATATATATATATATATATATATATATATATATATACATATATATATATATATAAATATATGTATATATATATATATATATATATATATATATATATATATATATATATATAAATATATATATATATGTATATATATGTATATATATATATATATATATATATATATATATATATATATATATATATATATATGTATATAAATATATATATATATATGTATATATATATATATATATATATATGTATATATATATATATATATATACATATATATATATATATATATAGATATATATATACATATATATATATATATATAAATATATATATATATATATATATATATATATATATATATATATATATATATATACAAGTGTATATACTTATAAACATATAATATATTCATAAATATATATATGTATGTATATAGATATAATTATGTATATATATATATATATATATATATATATATATATATATATATATATATATGTGTGTGTGTGTGTGTGTGTGTGTGTATATATATATATATATATATACATATGTATATATATATATAATTGTATGTGTGTGTTTGCGTGTATATATAAATGCATGTGTGTGTGTGTATGTGTATATGTATATATATATATATATATATATGTGTGTGTGTGTGTGTGCGTGTGTGTGTGTGTGTGTATGTGCGCACATATATACATGCCTGGGTGTATGTGTGATGGGATATAGAAAAATATACATACACGCAGATACTTATGAATCGGTGGATGAAAAGATAGCTAAACTTATCGCCTCCTCCACCAATCAGGAGCAATAACATGCGCGGTAAAACGGGTTAATCTTTTAAGTCAAAGAGTCCATGCATTGCCTCCAGCAAAGAGAGAAAAAAAGAAAAAGAAACCCTGGGTCTTATCCCCCAAGAAGTGGAAAATGTTCTCTCCTTTTCCGAACAGCAAGATGTCCACCGAGAGGGATCCGAGACCGAGAGAGAGAGAGAGAAAACACAGGATCACCAAAGATAATTAATCCCCTACAGCTTTTAAGCAAAAGGGAGGAGGAGAGGAGAAATGGAAAGAATAAGAAGAAGAAAAGAAGGAGAAGGAGAAGGAAAAGGGAAGAAGAAGGAGAAGAAGAAGAAGTGAGAGAGAGAAAGAGAGAGAGAGGGAGAGAGAGAGAAAAAAAATAACATTGTCCACACCAGAAGAGGGAGTGTCACTACCACGGTTGGAGTGCCCCTTTAAGAGCAGCAGTACAGCCCGGCGTGCGTGTTGTAAAGTTACAACGATATAAGCAAGTCCAGTGAGGACGAGAGAGAGAGAGAGCAGAGCAGGTGACGTTGCCTTCTTATTCTCCTTCTCCTCATTCTCTTTCTCCTTCTCCTTCTCCCTCTCCTCCGTCTCCCTCTCCTTCTTCTCCTTCTCCTTCTCCACATCCTTTCCCTTCTTCTACTTCTTCCATTCCTCTCCTTATCCTCCTCCTCTTCCTCCTCCTCCTTCTCCATCCCTCCTTCCGACGTGGGGTGCTGTAATGGCGCCTCGCCGAGCTGCAGCGTCTCCAACTGGCGAATTATGTTGAATTTGGGATTCGGGTCAAGTCACATCGACCCGGGCCTAAACACTGGCGCTTGCTCGAGGGGCGTGCGAAGCCGGGGGGGTGCAATGGATTCCCTTCGCCGCCATATTCTTAGCCCGACATAGTAGCAATTAGCTGTGGACGGCCATCTTGTGCCAGGTCCCATGCCATCATGAGAGGTGATGACGATGGCGGTTTGGTGGATGCAGGAAGAAGGCGTTTGTGCTTTTTGGAATACGGGGGCTGGTTTTGATTTTTTTTTTTTCTCTCTCTCTCTCTCTCTCTTCTCTCTCTCTTATTTTCGATCTTGGTTTTCTTTTTCTTTTCGTCTCTCTCTCTCTATCTCTTTCTCCTATTTTCTCTTTTTTTATCACTATTTCTTTTTTTCTTTCTTTCTCTCCCTCTCTTATTCTCTCTCTTTTTATGTCATTTTTTTTTCTTTCTTTCTTTCTCCCTTTCCCCCCTCCTCTCTCTCTCTCTCTCACCCACCATTCCCTCTCCCTCACCCACACCCTCTCCCTCCCTCTCACCTTCTCCCTAACCCTCACCCTCTCCCTCACTCTCTCTCACCCTCTCCCCCACCCTCACCCTCACTCTCACCCTCTCCCTCACCCTCTCCCTCACCTTCACCCTCATCTTCACCCTCTCCCTCACCCTCACCTCTGCCCTCACCCTCTCCCTCACCTTCACCCTCTCCCTCACCCACACCCTCTCCCTCCCTCTCACCTTCTCCCTAACCCTCACCCTCTCCCCCACCCTCACCCCCACCCTCACCCTCACTCTCACCCTCTCCCTCACCCTCACCTCTGCCCTCACCCTCTTCCTCACCTTCACCCTCATCTTCACCCTCTCCCTCACCCTCACCCTAGGTCTTTTTCTTCGCCTGATTTTTCTTCTTATTTTTCTTCTTCTTCCTTTTCTCCCTATTTTTCTTCTTGGAATAAGAAAGCGCCGACTTGTTATATAAACACCAAGATCGTAAACAGACAAAACATGCATTATTTATAGCCTTTACTATCAAAGAAACATGTTCAAAGAGATATATTTAAATTCCATGTCTAGGTAGTACGATTAGTTTTTGGACACTGCTTGCGGTTTTATAAATCTGCAAACAGTTAGTGTTAAATAATAACATTATTATTGCTTAATTGTGTTTGCCTCGTGAGTGTTTTCGGTCGGGCCCATTTGCGTCGAGTGGGCATCATTTTCAGTCTAGTTAGTTCGAGATTTCTTTCTGTTGATGTTTGTTCAAATACGAGTGTTTACTTTTAGTTGTTGTTTGGGTTTATGTGTTGTTGTTTTTTGTTGTTTGTTGTTTTTGTTAAGATTTATATATGTTTTTTTGTTGGTGGTGGTAAGTTGGTTTGGTTTTATAGTGTGGGTGTGTGTTTTGTAGCATTTAATATCTTCGATTTCTTATTGAATTTACCGAATTGATACAAACCATTCAGTACCCACACCTAACCCACCTTCTTCACACAGGTCGAGAGAAGCTGGATCTCGGAGAAGTGCGGATAAAGGTTGTCCTTGAGGCCGACGGGACGCAGGTGGAAGACCCCGAATATTTCTGCACCCTGCCGGAAAACACAGTCTTCCTCTTGCTAAGGCAGGGAGAACACTGGTACCCTGCTGGAGTTGAGGTGCTCAGACAAGGTAGTTATGCCCTTCTACGTCGCAACGTCAGACAATTAGTCGTTTTGTTTTGTTTCGTTGTTCCTTGGATTACTCTGTGTTTACATACTCTCAAAAGAAATACTTCACCCTTTTTTGAGTGTTTTTAGAGTTATCATAACAACCTATATTTTGTTTTTGTTTTTGTTTTTTCCTGTTTCTTCATTCACGTATATATACATGCATATACATGAGCACATGTTTAAATATTGTTTCATCAAAATTTTAAAATGAATTAGATAGAATTATGATTCCTTGTGAGACAATGCATTAGCACCCGGTGTTTTAATGACCATTATGAGACATGATAACAAGAGCTGCATTGGTTTAGTATGGTAAAGTAATGAACTTTGTCCCTACCCTATGAATTTACTTCAAAGTATTAAAACAGATGATTATTATCGTTATAAGGATTCAGTGACGTCCTGTCTGAGATAATCTCATACTAATGTGGTTTCCATTGTTTGATACAAAACAATATGTCCAAATTAAGCTATTGTTCTTGCTGTTGGCATCGTGATAGTTAAACCTTAACTTCAATTGCCAGGAAGATGATGGTAATGATAATAAAAAAAAGTAGTTGCTTGAAGTAGAGACCGCATTAGGGGATAAGGGATCAGGTTTTGTATTTTTGGAATATTAGCGACAAACGCTAACATTTTTTTTTTTTTTTTTTTAGTAACGTAACTTTGAAGGACCGGGCACATCTGCTCGATATGCATATCAATGAAGAGCAAAGGATTTTATATGTGAAGTGCAACACTTACCTACCTAGATCCCGTCCCACCGAAAGAAAAAGAAAAAGAGAGAGAGAGTGAGAGAAAGAGAGAGAGAGAGAGAAAGAGACAGAAGTCAAGTATAATCTAATGTGTACACAATACGCTAGATGATATACCTCCTCTTAATTAAGTCATTCAAGGCATTTACTGAATATTCCTTTTTTTTTCTTCCATAGTTATTTCCATGGTTATCATTTCCGGTACAGAGTTTGATATTTTCCATTTTCATCCTTTTTTTCCCTGTTCTTAACACCCCCCCCACCCCCTACCCCTCAGCCTTCCACC
>BOPN01002397.1:77275-82275 GCA_017312705.2 Penaeus japonicus | reverse complement strand
CTGGGGGAAGTTCTTGCACCTTAAGAGGGAAGAGGAGGAGGTAGTGGCGATGTTCTTCTTGCTATAATGCTGTGATTACTGCTGCTGTGGTTGGTGTTATTGCTATTGCTGCTGCACGGTAGGTTTACCACGTGGTGGGGTTAACTTTCAAAATATTTTACTGAGCTGGGCAGCGCCAACACATTCGAGTTTTACAATCATCCCCTTTTTTCCTCCCAATGAATATGGATACTAAGTTCCACTTTTTGACTCAATAGCAAAAATCAAAGAGAAGTTGGTTTGGTAGAAGAAGCAAAATTGTCGAATCTCCAAATGCAAATTCATGCTAAAGAGAGTGTTCATTTTCGAGTATTACCCGGATTTCTGCTGGGTCATGTTTAGAATGTATAAAGCTGTGTGTAGTGTCTGTGTATATGGGTAGAGGTATGCTCAGATGTGGATGAATATGCTCAGATGTCGGTATGAGATGTTTCAGTCAATAAATAAGTCTCTCAGCGCCGTTGCACAACAGGATTCCAAATTGCACACTCTGGAGAGCAGTCTTCTAGCAGACCGACTACGATGCCTTAATGTCTTCGCAGCTTTTCCCCTTCCTCATCTCATCTGCCGTTTAAACCACTGTCGCTCTATTTCCTGGCCATTACAGCCTGGGCAAACAGGTGCAGTCTCTTGCTATTGATATTCGAAGTCACTGTCACTAAAGCTGATATTTAGATTAAAATCTTCTTTGTTACATAGTATATATGTCTTTCAAAAAATTATTCTCCTCAGTGTCAAAGGCCGACAGTAAGAGACAGTAGGGTCCTGCAAGAATCGTCATTGAACCACGACCTTTGAGGTCCACTTCAAGTTGCAATTTTTTTTCTCTCTCTTTACGATATTGTATTTTAAGATGTGGAAGTGAAACACGGTCCTGTTACATAGATATGAAGCAAATCAACATCTTTCGTTGACGTGAACGAAAGACCCGCGTCTGCTTTGCGGTATAACATCATGGATGTTGCACGATGACAGATGTACAGAAGATTAGATTTGCAAACTTTTTGCACGAAGCCATGAGAACATTGCACATGGTACCTACTGGGGCTACCCTGGGGACGGGATGGGATCTCTGCAGTCACCTTTTTCCTTCATGTGGGAGATTCAGTCACGCAAACACCAGGGCTATTACTGCTTCGTGCCTGTTTGTATCGAAGCCAAACTGACAAAAACTCATCCAGAGGTTTTCTCAAAGAACTGAAGATATATTACAGTGGGACATAACAGACTAATGATAATCCACAATTTGTTTTACACAGATAGGAAACTACAGAGGCATGTATCGTCTACAGGGTCCCTGGAAGGAGAGTGCAGTAGGACGGGGCACACTGAAATGTTATAAGGTTTTTATGTACACTAAGATGCAAATATTATATGTGTTTATTTTTTAAAAGCCACATAGAAAGCGAGTGGATTCAAGAAGAAGAAAAAAAGAAGAACATGTCTTGGGCGATATAGGAAACTAGAGGTCATCATTCACTGTATGTAACCACCGAGCATCGAATATTTATTTTTCAATTTCTTTCCATGCATATCCTGATAGAAGGCTATGGATATAGGGCATGCACAACCAAAGACTTTGCAATCTTATCAAAAGGGCATAACTTTTATACTGATGATTGTTATTGGTTTCCTTCTAGTAAAATGACATTCAATTTGAGGAAAGGAAACGAATGTTGCATATTAACGCAGACACACAATTCACTTTTTTGCGTGATACTCTGTATGCGCCTCTCTCTCTCTCTCTCGTTCTTTCTCATTCTCTCTATTCTTCTCACTCTCACTCTCACCCTCATTCTCTCTCATTTTTTTCTCTCTCTCTCTTTCTCTCTCTCTCTCTCTCTCATTCTCATTCTCCCTCTCATTCTCACTCTCTCTCTCTCTCTCACTCTCATTCTCCTCTCTCTCTCTTTCTCTCTCTCTCTTTATCTCTCTCTCTATATATCTCTCTCTCTCTCTCTATCTATCTATCTATCATTATATATATATATATATGTGTGTGTGTGTGTGTGTGTGTGTGTGTGTGTGTGCGCGCGTGTGTGTGTGTGTCTGTGTGTGTGTGTGTGTGTGTGTGTCCTTTCTACTTCATCTTTCTTCTCTTTATCTCTGTATCTCTCCACCTCTAGCTCTCCTCCTGTGGAAACAGACAGACATGTGTGGGTGTGTGGTTGTGTGTGTGTGTGTGTGTGTGTGTGTGTGTGTGTGTGTGTGTGTGCATATGTATATATATATATATATATATATATATATATATATATATATATATATAAATATATATATATATATATATATACATATATATATACATATATATATATATTATATATATATATATATATATATATATATATATATATATATATATATATATATGTATATGTATATGTATATATATATATATATATATATATATATATATATATATATATATATATGCATATATATATATATATATATGTATATATATATAAATTTATCTATTTATTTATTTATTTATTCATTTATTCATTTATATCAGCAATGAGGTCAAATACAAGAGCCTGAATATAAACATAACCATAGATATACGAACTTCGTTATGCAAATTGCAGATCCAAATAACCTACTTTCCTAATCTTCAACCACATATGCAAATACAAATATGAAGCTTCAAATACAGATAAAATGCAAATACCTCCAGCGTTTGGGGTTTGTGCATCGGTATATAGATAATGTCAGACACGTCACAGTCTTTCAAGATGGCGAATCCAAGATGGCGGCTCACCACGCGGGAAAACAGACATTCTCCCACGTGGTAGGAGGAAATAGGGTCGACGGAGGACGGGAAGAAGTTCATAGTTCGAAATGAGGTGAAAGTACTTCACCTCACCTCCCGCACTCATTCTCACTCTTAATTAATACGCCAAACTGACCGGTGAAAGCGAATCTCCCTTCAGACCTGTCGCCTCGGACCAGAACCTCTCTCCGCCGCCGTAGCAACCACACATCGTCACCTGACTTCACATCCCCGTGGTCGGCAGATCGAGTCCCGTCCACACTCGTGAGTTTCCACTGTCACCTGGCGGTTACTGACGTAGCTGGGCACTGCGTTGGGTAAGGACCAAGCTCAGATCGAGTCAACACTCGTTGGCACATTCTCTCACGAGTCAGCACACGCTGGCACAGGCGGGCTCGCCTCAGTGCATACAAGCCCGGCGTAGCATCTGCTCCACAAATCTGGCTTATCCTTATCCTTAGTCACCTGATCTAACCCGCCCGAATGACCACCAAGCCACAAGCTACCATGTTTACTATTTGCTCTCTTGGTATCTTCAGGTGCTATGGTAGTTCAGAAACCCCAATAATACGAGCAAAATCTTAATCTGATTCTAACCGCTCTACTCAAACTAAAAAAAAAGAGTAAATACTCACATGGATACAATATTGAATACATTAAAAGATCGAAAATATTTGGGAATCTTACCAGAATGGATTTTGCTTTACTTTGAGAGAAGCAAATTGATCTCATTTAGTAAGAAAGTTATTATTATTATTATTATTATCATTAGTATTTTTGTATAATTAAAAGAATTAAATAAATTCTCAAAGTTTGCTCTGTAAGTTTATGTAATGTTGTTCACCACTCACGGACATTATATGCTCTTAAGTATAGATTCATAAAACAAAAAGAATGATGTTCAGTGTTTGTCTGACTTTTTAATTAAATGAATGTATTTAGAAACACTAATTCAAATTTTTATGATATATGATTAAAAGAATATTTGAGTCACTGCAGATATCAATATGTTAGAAATTATTGTTTCAGATTGTAGAAATGCAGGCACTCACGTATAATTTCAAAAAAAGAAAAGAAAAAAAAAAAAAAAAAAAAAAAAAAAAAAAAAAAAAAAAAAAAAAAAAAAAAAAAAAAAAAAAGCTAAGGACCCTCTAGGCAGGGACTGGACCCAACAGGGAGGGATGGATTGCAATCATTTAAAAATTCTCCTTCAAAAAAAAAGATATGAAGTATTACGAATTATTGAATTATTTCCTCTGGTATTTTCCAATTACAACCTGTCGAGTTCCGAAGCCTTTGCCACAGAGTGTGCATGCCTTATGTAATTCTAACCCAGTATATACCGCCCTGTATTTGTATTCAGTGTAATGCTTCTACTGCTATACACATAAAACATATAGTTGGAAGTCTGCCTTTTTTGTTAATATCCCCTCCTAAATGTTTGGTCTTTGTTAAAGAGCGATAGATTATAATGGCTTAGAGATACACACGTACACAGAAGTGAGCCCCAGCCCTGAACACTCTTTCGTCAGGCCAAGGCGGCGGTGGCGAGGTCCTTGCGCCGCGCCGGGCAGCTGCGCCCCGTCAAGCCCAGCCCCTTCGAACACCCACTCAGGACAGAGCATCGCTGAAATCCTCAACCGACTCATAGCAGGTCCTGCTCACCCGATACGAATCTGCAGATGTTCTTCCTCTATCTTTTTTCTATTTTTCTTTCCTCTCTCTTTGACTCCTTCGCTTGTCATGTCCCCCGCTCTGAACTGGCGCTTGGTCTTGCAGCCTCCTCGTCCCCCCGGAAGCCGTCCGCCGCCAGCGCTCGTGTGATCGTCAGCGGCGTCGGGGAGAGCACCATCCAGCGCCACGAGTATCTGGTGGCCCAGTCCTCCATTGGCTCCACGCCCTCGCCCGCGCCCACCATCTCTCTCAGCGGCGCCAAGTCGCCAGTGCCGGCGACCGCGGCCGGACAGGTGGTCCACGGCACTGTCACCACTATACTGCGGGACGGCAAGAAGGAGACCCTCATCAATGACGTGGGTCCCTCCGCTCCTGCAACAACGGCTCCTCTCCACCAGGTGGGTCACGGCGCGCTGGCGCTGGGCTGGGGCCGTCGCACGCGCCTGTAAGTATAGGGGGCTCGGGGGGAGGGGGATATCACGTTGTTGTTGTTGTTAAACTTGACGAAAAT
>BOPN01002397.1:59775-64775 GCA_017312705.2 Penaeus japonicus | reverse complement strand
TTTTTTTTTTTTTTCTTTCTTTCTTTCTTTCTTTCTTTGCACACGCTCTCTCACATCCGGATATTCATCTTTGTCTCATGTCTTCATTTTGCACTTTTCGTCCTTTCATCCACCTCTCTGCCTCCCGTCATATCCTCCTCATTTGCCTTCTTACACTCCTGTCCTTGCTCCTGCCTCTCCTTCCCCACTAAAAAAAAAAAAAAAAAAAAAAAAAAAAATACGGTTTGACCGAAGTCCCTCCATGCTTAGTCCTTCCCCAGGATCACCTTCCTGAACACAAACACGGAGGTGCCATATTTAGTTCGCATGTGCTCCCTCCAGTGACATTCCCTCCAAGCAGCTTACGTTCTGTTGAAAAACCGGAATTTCATCATAGATTCAGTACAGATGGAATGCGTCATGCAAGTGCAAATCACGTTTGATTTCTTTCTTGTTTTGCCTACATGCAGACTGTATTTGCATAGGACCATTATGCTGGATATCTATGTACTTACCTATTCATGGGTACATGAAATTGTTCACGCAGCACCACTCCCTGACTGGAACAATTTACCATAAGAAGTCCAAACCCTTTTCCAGCTTCGACATTCCCTTCCTGCAATACCTTTAACTGTACCCTTTCTATTACACTTCACCGTACATCATGTACTTCTTCCAGTGGATGAAATTACCTTTTTCTAAACAAGCCCTTTCATTCCCCCTTCGTCTCCCCTAATCACCGCATTCATAACCTTATTCCAGTCCCCTCGACACCACACTCATCCCGATCACTCACTCTCGTTTTGTTGGGTAACCCAGGGAGGTGCGAGATCGCTGAAGACACTGTTGCACAAGTTGCACTGGGGCGTTATTCGGGGCAGAGAGAGACCCGCTTTGTTGCGTGTAGGGATGCGGCCAGTGACCTGTTTTGGGAGAGTGGGTTCACTTACAAGAGGGCCGTCTGAGCATTTACCTATTCAGGAACATGGTAGCCACTTTGAAGGTTCATGTAAGCTCTCTTGTTCATTTGTAATTGGTTTGTATCATCCTTTGTCATCAGTCACCAACGGGGAACACTAAGCAGTGTCCCTTGAACATTTCAGTCTTTGTGATGGCTACAGTAGTTGATTAGTGACAGTTGTCTTTGCTATGGAGAGGCTTGGGAGGGGTCATGTATCAGCCAGGTAATAACTATGCAACAAAGCTTATTTTCAAAACCTGTTTGCTTGTCTGTACCCATTACCATCAGTATTGCCAGTATCACAAGAGTGTTCGTACGGGAGATCCAGCACCGCCAGGGTTACCATCTGAATATGATCACCAACTTCCGAGTAGACCTTGTGTGAGTATACTTGAATGCCCCGACTGACCGAGGTAGAACCTTCATTAGCTAAGGCAAATTTAAAGCAAAAGCAAACTGTATTGGCAGCTGTGTTTCGTTTTGAAAGTCTGCCCTATTGGTATCTCCTTAATATTTTACTTATGCAGGTTCTGTGTTCAATGACTGCATACATCAGCTGCGCAGGCCAGTTTGTAGTGACTGCCGTCACCACTAGCCCAGTAGTTCTTAGATCATTCCATGAGGCAAACTCTGTACAGATTATTGCTAGCTCTTTAGCTAGAATCATTTATCAATATCCACCCCTCCTAACCAGCTTAGAGAACCTGCAATTAGTTCAGTAGATTATTTGATCAACCCCACAACTAGAGCTGTGGACAAAGAATTAAACCCTGTTACCAGTACTGTAGATTTTTTTGAAGGCCCCACATTCAGTACTGTAAATATTTTCGATAAGCCTACAAACACTCTTGTAGATAACTTGGTAAACCCACAACAACTAGAAGAAGTTTGAGAGTACCCAACAACTTGACAGACAGGTAACTTACAGAATCCAATATGCTATGCAGTTTGATATAGACTCTCCTTAAGGCAGTGAGGATTACGTATGTATGGATGTTACATTTGGTCAGATGGTTATCATTTAAATGAGATTTCCAAAACTTGTGAAATAAAAGATGATTCGGCCATGGCCAGTATATTCTCGGTGCTATTTCTGCCACCTGTCTTTGATCTAAAATCAATTGTCCTTCATAGACACTCAAACAGCAATGATTCATTAGCTGGACGACACACACATCACACTCTGTTGAATCAAAGTCGGAGAATTCTACAACTAGAGAGCAGTAAACATTCTGCCTAAAGTCGATTCCTGACTGGACGTCTAAAGTCGTCCTTCTATCACTTCAATCCTGGATAGCCGGTTTCGGTCATCTGCCGCTTTGTGCCTCAAATTTGACTCGTACCCTAAGGGGCGAACTTCTTTCCAGTAACTGGTCGAGACTCTCCAAGGTCTGTCGACTGCTAATAACTGCCAATGTGTGAGTAATCGTCAGTCAAATTGTGATGTTTTGCTCTAGACGATCTCAGAGCTCTGAAAGCCACATCCAAGCAAATATGTAATGGTACCCTTTGGCTGCCTATACCTCATGGTGGGACGTGAGTGATGCATTTGCTTGCAATATTCTGTGCCATCTCATGTTGAGACGGCTTCATAAGTAGATAGTGTTGATCTGTAATGTGATTCGATGTGGCTAAATGGTTCTTGTTCACTGCCATCTTTTGTGAATAATTGGTTTCCTGTCATCTGCACTGCCTTACCAGCCATCACAAATCCAAATGGTTTCTGACCACTACTACCTGCTCTCCCCAAACAGCTCAGCCGCAGCAGCTTACAGCTTATCTAGGTCTACGAGCCCTTATGGATATACAAACAAGTTGAAATTCAAGAATTTGTCTATTGATCATCAACAACAATCAACAAATTTAGTTTATTGTAAATTTCTTTAGATGCATTTGGGTGTGTTTGTGTAAAAATGCACTTGTGTATCTTTCACTTTGAGAGATATTAAACTTTGATGAATGAGTTAATAGCATTGCTCCAGGATCAGCCAATCAGGGTTACCGATGATAAGACGAATTCTTGAATTTTGACTACACATTCATCATTCATTGATACATCATCTTCGTTGCAGATTTCCTTGCTTATTAATTTTGTGTGATTTTACAGCAGCTTTGTTGTATCTTTTATCGTCTTTGTCATTACTTGTGCACGTTTTCTTTGAAACGAATTTATCGTTTAGTCTTCTGCTTGGACTGCATGAAAATGGCATATGAACCAGCTCTTGTAGCACTTATTTTGGTTAGTTATGGCCGAGTACCATTATAACTGTCTAGTGCAATTCAGATGGAATTTTGTTTTGAATTCCATTTAAAAAAAAAAGAAGAAAAAAGTTTTCAAAAAATGACAAAAGCGATTAGTTTGATGTGTATAGGGCGCTGTAAGAGCTTAGAGCTTCAAATGTATTACTTGCTTTAGTTACGATTTAACTTAAAGATACTAAACCGCTTGACTGATAAAAACCTTCGACATTCAGTAGGTCTTAAGTCAACCTATCCTTATCTGGTACACTGATTACTGTGTGTAGCATTCTTTCACATCATAATCAAGGTGTAGTCTTGTGTTGGTCGCTTTAAAATCTAGGCCTACTTTTGTATAAGCAATGCAATGCACGGGAATTTTTAACCGTATAGTTCTCATTGCACTTCCATTCAGACTAAGTGTATGTTGTAGATGATCTCTGCGGGAAAGCAGGGATGTGGTAAACCTGTGACCATTTGAACTCTCGCAATGGTCATCTTTAAGGCGTTACTTTTTTACTTTTTCGTATTTTTATGACACAAAGGTGCTTACCTGTGGTTGCCAATGACATTTAGCTGAACTAAGACCAATAATGAACCTGCGTTCATCTGACACTGCCATGATGAAGCTGATTCTATCACCAAAAGGCTGTGTCGTCTACAAGACTCGTGAATACCCTAGATCTAGAGCTCCCAGCGATCTGTACTCATAAGCAGCAACCTTAAATACTTTTTTGTAGCACAGGAAATATAGGCCTATCAATGGTGCTGAACGTCCTATCGATGACCACGGCGGGAGGTTCTCGTCCCAAGCCCTGCGTCAGGATGGCGCGAGGGCCAGACAGGGCCGGACTCCCTCCTCAAAACACTCACTGCACGAGCTGTAATTCTACCCTTAAAGGCCATCCTCATATTCGGTTGATTCGGAAGAGCAGGCCATTTCTATGTTCTGCCATTCAGATGGTTGGCTATCCCGGTAGCCATATCACATGAAGGCACTATATGCAGCGTGTACAAGGTGTAGCGAGAATGAGAAGAAATCAGTCATTTTGTGTGACCCAGATCCGAGCCCTGTGTCACTTTTGAGGGACTGAATACGCTCTGACAGACAATAACAAGCTAGGCCAAGAGATTTCTAATTTGATTTTGATCTTGAATCGTAAATTTAAAGAGAAATCAAATCTCCAGCATATTCCGTTCAAATGTCAGGTGTTTTAATCTCCACTTCATTTGAATAGTGAATGAATCGGGCCTGCAGTAAAGCTGTCATATGTTTACCAAAATCTGCATAAGGTGTTCATTCATAGCAGTAAAATAAGGATCATTGCGACTGTACACGGTATTCGGATCGAAACTGTGTACATGATGATAAAAAAAAAATGATCTTCCATTGACTATGCAAAATATGTTAGTCATGGTGCATTGTCAAAAGCTTTCCTTTACATTAAATCTTCTAGGGTTTATTGGTCAATCTGAAAAGCACGAACTGCCATTGTATTATTACGAGTTTGGGAATTGTTAGGTATAGTTACTGATCATTGGGTGCCTTCCACTACTTTTGGCACCAGAACGGTTAGTAGTGGACAACAGATTGTTACTGGCATATCAAGTACTTATCCTAGTTGTTTTATCGGTATTAGCACACCTTTCCCGATGTCCCACAGCTGCGTCTCATGTCGAAAAGAACCGTCACAGGATGTATAAACTTGTGCGATATATATTCTGACAGGTCGTAAGACAGATGAAAAATGATTTACATTTTTTGCAAAGACCCCACGTTTACTGATTGGAGTCAGATAGTAGATAAATCGATATTGTTTAA
>BOPN01002397.1:37275-44775 GCA_017312705.2 Penaeus japonicus | reverse complement strand
TAATAATAATAATGTGAAACCTTGAGCACAGTTTATTGTCTGTTTTTTTTTTTTTTTTTTTTTTTTTTTTTTTTTTTTTTTTTTTATCATAAGGATTAATTTCTTCCCAGTTTGAATGATATGCAGTAGGTGATGTATCAATGCCCGACGAAGGTACTGCCTCTGAGGTGGAGGTTCGGCCGAAGGAGGAGGTATTCGTGGAAATACTCTCGTGGGAGAAAGTATTCGTGGAAATACTCTCGTGGGAGAAAGTATTCGTGGAAATACTCTCGTGGAAGAAAGTATTCGTAGGGTTACTGTTCCCGCCTCAGAGGGTACACTAGCCTGGACTTGCTCCACCCCGACGGTTGACATCTTTCTTGTGGGTCTAAGAATATGATTTGATCTTTGATTATTGTCATTCGAGAGATGATATACAGACATACATACATATATATCTATATCCCCATGTTGTCATTTTTTGATGGTTTTGGCTGTAGGTCTAGCTACTCTGGAAAATAAGATTTCACATTGGCTAAACGCTGATTAGGAAGATCTCAGTAAGCACCACGCCCCCGATAATGTGTCTTGGAAGATAGGTATAATAACATGCCATTTTGAGCCCCACGGAAGACATACAGTTGTTGACAGCCCCACAGGAAAAAAAAAAAAAAAAAAAAAAAAAAAAAGTTAAAAGACTTGTTGGCCCTTTTGCTTCAACGCATTTGCCGTGGAAGTTCCCTTAGGAAAAAATATATAAAAAAAACTAACAGAACAAAAGATATATATATTATAAATGATGAAAAAAGTTGGACTTAGCAGACCCTTAGGCAGTGATCTGTACTGGCAATACTTTATTATGGTCAGTTCGGACTTTTATGCTTTGTTCGGAGGAACTGCGGTGATACCCTATTATTGTTAATACATCTCGTCGCCAAGAAAGAAAGATGCACAGTGGTCTTGATCAAAGATAATATATCAAATATAGTATGAATAATTTTAGGAAAAATTGTAGGATCTTTAGAATTGTTAGGACGGTATTTTAAGATATAATTTCCATATTTGTATGTCGAAGTAACTTGCAAGCATTTGGTTTGCCGTCTGCTTTCAATAATGACGAGCAGCACTGTTGCTCTGGACTTCAATAATCGCTTTTGTTACATGGCAAAACAAATGTTAGCAGGAGTTTCTTAGGATGGTTAAAGTCTGGTTATCAATATATAAACACAAATACAATAGTGTCAATATTTATTGTTGGTAATATTACGGCATTTTAACAACGCACAGCAGATATTCATACGGTCCCGGTTTGTGTCGACTCTTTCAGTCAAGGCTATTTTTCCGTCACCGCTCTTGTTTAACCCTTTCAAATGATGTTGTGACTTAGGTTTAGAAATGTCTTTACTATGTTCCCAATTTCACCAGTAATATTGCAAATGCCTAAACTATATTATTTAATGTTTATGACGTGGTTGTTCAGCTTAGTAATCTAGCTCTGACGATCAAGTAGAGAAGCCCTCGCTCGAGCAAAGACAGTTTCTATGTCTCTACATTAATACGGGTCAAAACGCACAATATCACACACACGCTACTTCGCGTTTAGTTTAGCTTCTCGTGTTGCGTTCTCGGGAGGAGTAGGAGGTGGTGAAGAATTGATAATGATGATGATGATGATGATGATGATGATGACAGTGGTGGTGGTCGTGGTGGCGATGGTGATGGTGATGATGATTGAAGATGATGATTGAAGATGATTGATGATGATGATGACAGTGATGATCTATGATCTTCTGTGTCACAGATCGGTGGAAGAAAAAAGGGTTGAAGAGATGGGGATTGTGAGGATAACTTATAGTCTTCATGGAGGTGATGAAGCTGGAAAAGGCTAGTGTAAACTGCCCTTTTTTACGTTCGAAGGTTCGAGTCCCAAGACCACACTGTAGATAAAGAGCAAAACAAACTGACTTATAGGATTAGATGAGTAGACCAAGAACAAACTATTCAGTTCAATAGGCAAACGAGAAAAAAACAACAACAAAACAACAACAAGAACAAGAACAAGAACCATGGATAGAGGTCAGTACTGATACAAACGAACATGTTCAATAGTTCAGTAACCTACACGTTCGTGAACGTTGCGAAGGTTAATTGAAATCGCCCATCGAGCACCACGTCTGCTACTGCCATCGAGAGTGAGACACCAAGACCAGACGCTGGACTCGGTGGGCGTGTGGTGTGGGCGGCTGCAAGAGATGTGGGAAGGGCGCGCCCGGAAGGAGATGGCCACGACATTGGGCGTCGTTTTGTCGTCTTTGTCGTTACTGGTGCTCATGAGCTGCTCTTTGTAAGGAGGCAGAAACTGGCTCTTCTCGAGACAAATTACGGCTTTGTTTTGGACTAGTTAGAATGAATGCGCTGTATTGCTCTCTCCTTAGAAGAAAAAAAAAAAATTATATATAAATAAAATACATGAATCAAGATGTTGCGCGGCCGGCCTGCGTGCACGTCGGGGGGTTGTGGGTGTCCACATGTGCGTCTGGAAGGTCGGAGGCGACGTCTCGGCCGCAGGGGGGCAAGAAACCCTGGCCTTTGGGGGGGGGGGGGGGGTTCAGTTGCCGGCGTGCACGCAGACCGGCCGGGACGCCAACACCTATATGCGTCACGCGTTTTTTGGTGCCGTAGTTTGGCTGCCGCAGAAGCTTTGTTCTCCAGTGAGGTCGTTCTCGATATCAAGTCTTTTCTTTTCGTCTCATTTCTAAATGAAGCGTTTATTGTTGATTTCCAAGCCCGTTCGACTGTGTTCTGCCCCCCCCCCCCTCAAAAAAAAAAAAATATCCGTGTACGTGGTCTAGGCTCTGTCGTTTCCCTTGGTTAGTGTTTGTGCTTATGCATGAGAACATGGAGTAAACCTTCTCTCTTCATTGGACAGTTATGCATAGTTTTGAATATACATTACTTAAAGACGATCTTTAGGGTGGACAGTTCATTTGACATCTTTGTAAGCAACGTTCAGGGGCTGGTGTGCGGCCCCCGGCGAGAGAAATGTTGTATAGTTGTTGTTGGAGTGATAATCACCTTGGAATTTTATTTGAAACAATGTATAATTTTTGTAGACTATCTAGTGGTCACAACCTTTTCTGTGATTGTACATGCAACTCTGGGTCAACAGCAGTTTTATGACCGTATGATGTGGTCTTAAACAGTCATTGCATTTGCAATAAATTTGCAGATGCAAGTTTCTTACCACCACAGATAATAAATAGTACATCACAATAAACCAACATGTGACCATAGATCCAAAATGAGACTACCACAATCTCACCAGAATGCAAGAGATTTCCACATGGTAAAGTGACCATTACGTACTACTAGAATAAAGGCTATTATTGTGCTACAACACGCTCACACTGCCAGGGCGGGCCTTGGGGACATGGGCGGTTCCTGGACTCCCCTCTCCCCCATCCCCCCCAAGTCCCACCACCCTTTGACACGGGTCACATCCTGCGTGTCCACTTGATATGGAAGTAAAGAGGTCAGACATCACATGTGAGTCTTTGTTTTTCCTTTCTGCTCCTGATGGGGCGCGTGGCCACGCTACTATACGTCCAGACACGGCTTTTGGGCTCAACACAAAATGCACATCAGTATAAAACTACCTTTGACCATTAATTAACACAGATCTGATAAGGAGGAAACGTTAGCATGGCATTGCAACTTTCAAAGCAAGAATTGGCAAACATATTCTTACTTTCTTACTTTATACTATTTATAAAAAAAAGAAACTGATGCATCACAGCCCATGCCATAACATTTCCTCTCGTTTTGTTTCAGTTTTAGTTTCATTTTACAAACTATAAACAACAATGATTGTTTTCAACCAGACAGCTAAGCTTATTCTTGGAACTACATATTAAAAATGCATAACCATTGTGCCATTAATACGAGTTAAAAAGTCGAACACTAACTTTGTAAGGATTATAATCTTGGTTTTCCTCTTAGAGTAAAATCTGATTTGCATTACAATATAACTGTTAAACAAAGGCCTGAAAAAAAGTCTATTGAAAACACACATAGCAACGGGCATGATATATGGATGTTCGACACAATATTTACAAATATGCAGACTATCAGTATCGGAATAATCTGGTGTGCAAACCAACAAAAAAGTTGATAAAGTTTCTGTTGCACTACTCCCACTACATATAACCTGTCGTTATAATAATTATGTGTGTATATATATATATATATATATATATATATATATATATATATATATATACATATATATATATATATATATATATATATGTATGTATGTATGTATATATATATATATATATATATATATATATATATATATATATATATATATATTATACACACATATATATATATATATATATATATATATATATGTGTTTGTGTGTGTGTGTGTGTGTGTGTGTGTGTGTGTGTGTATGTATATATATATATATATATATATATATATATATATATATATATATATATATTATATTCATATATATATATATATAAACGATTTCCACAAAACACACTTTTGATATAAAAGCCTTGTCCCGATACCTTTGCAAAGCCAACCTGAATTGTGCCTAACATCAGAACTACGGTTAGCAAAATCACGCAAAAAATGGTAAAGCCAATTCCATATGTCACAATAATATTACATACATACATATACACCCAATACATATATATATCTTCCATGATGAAACAAGAGTAAACACAGGAACGTATAGATGCATAAGAACAATGAGTCTATGTTTTATTGCATTTGCTTCCATGCATCTGTCCCATTCGCAGTAGAATGAATGTGAATGAATAATTTTACAAAGCAGGATGTGTAATCGACTCATCAATATCATGTAATGCTGTTGAATATTTTGATATTGAAACGACACTTACTACATATCTTGTTTCATGGAATTATCCATTTTATTTCAATGCTTTTCTACATCTATCACAACAAATGCAGTTATATTTCATTCTTAGTGACAATAAGGGGAATATTGCTTGTACAGTATTCATAACCACAACATAGTTTGAGATAATTTTGGTTTGTCTTTTTCTCGTGTATTCTGGTTATATAATTAATTACCTTTTTGCTAACAAAAGATCTGCATGTAAAAAAGCCTGTCGATCCTGTTTGAAATATTAATAACGGAGAGATTCGATAAGGAAGGAAACTAAAAGAATGGATAGAGAGAAAATGAATGTGAAAAGAAAGACTAAAAGGGATTAACACTCACTCACTCTTACTCACACTCATACTTTCACTCACTCTTACTCTTACTCTCTCTCTCTCTCACTCTCTCTCTCTCTCTCTCACACTCACTCTCACTCTCTCTCTCTCACTCTCACTCTCTCTTGCTATCACTATCACTCTCTCACTCTCACTCTCTCTCTCACTCTCACTCTCTCTCTCTTTCTCACTCTTACTTTTTCTCTCTCTCTCTCTCTTTCACACTCACTCCCACTCTCTCACTCTCACTCTCACCCTCTCTCTTTCGCTCTCACTCTCTCTCACTCTCACTATTACTATCACTCTCTCTCTCACTCTCTCACTCTCTCACTCTCACTCCCACTCTCTCTCTTTCTCACTCTCTCTCTTTCTCACTCTCACTCTCTCTCTCCTGTTTTCCTTCCATCTGTTTCCATATCACAATGATTACAAGAGCATTAGAAATACACTCTTGCTTTCATAAACTTTCAAAACAACAGCGACACAAACCATACCAATCTATTCCGTTTATAACTACAAAAAAGTAAGTCTTTCTTTTTTCAGAAACAATATTCCTAGCGATGAGACAGAAACCATTGACAGTGAACGAGGAAAAGGGAAAGAAAAGCTAAAGGAAATGAAAATAAACGAAGGAACGAAGGAAAAAATGATAATTGTCGTGGTTGGCCTTTTTTTCAGTTTGTTCAAGAAATAGATGTGGTTCAGTAAGATCTATTGATCATTGTTTTGGCTAAGGTAATTGGCAAACTCCAGATGCAGGACGGATAGATAGCAATATTAGGAAAGAATTCAATGGATTATGCACTGGTCCCACGCTCATCTGCTCTCTCGACGTTCCTCAGTGCCATCTTCTTGAATATTTCATATCTATTCTTTATCTTGTGAAAAAAGAAAAAAAAGAGTAATATTTAAAAAATCATCTACGCCGTATCATTGATGTATCATGTTTCTTTGTATATCATTAGGTCTGTACATTTTATATCACTTTATTCATCCTCAAGGCTCATCATGTTCCATCTTAAGTCCGGCTTTGTTTACATTTGATTTGGGAATCAAATATCAGAGGAAAGTTTAAATATCTTGTGGTGGGAAAAAAAAGAAAAAATAATCACACATTCACAGACACACTCACACTGCACTTTTATATCTTACTTAGATATCTCCATCATCATTTTTTTTTTTTTTTTTTTTTTTTTTTTTTTTTTAATGGGACACACTCAAAAAAATATTACGTACAGCTACAACAACTGAGTCTAAGGGAACACACCGACTGAGACAAAAAAAGGTACAAATATTTTCATACACAAGAACATGAACCAATAGTTAACCCATTAATAAAAAGGATGAATCTTTGTCAACACATATTTAAGTCGACACACTCACCTTACCCCAAAAGAGTTTAGGAGTACAAGCGTACATTCACCGTTCAAAAATTACACATAATCCAAAAACAAATATATGATAACGCTTTTCAAGGTAATTTTCCTAACAAGTTTCAAACTTATGAGGAGAAAAAAATTCTGCGTCGTAACTTTGCATGTTGTTGGCCAGCAAAAACGGTATGTATAGAGTCCAAATATATTATATGCAAATGTCAGATACTTCGAAGTTTCTTAGTACGAAATGATAAAACTAGGAGATGCCTTGCTTTTCGAAGTTGGTACCTAACGAAAAAAAATGTACAAGCCTACACTCATTTCGCATATCAACATAGACGTCTCATAAATAAAAATTATCAAACAATTAAAAGCAATAAAAACAACGAAGTAAAGAGCAGGAAAACTCACGCTTTTGATAAAGGAATTTTTGTTTCGATGTTCCATCAAGGAATACTGTGTATTCTGACGAAAAGTACTGCCACGTTACCGAAACTCGTCTGCTATTCAGAAAACTGCAGAATAATGACGTAATTCTAGCCATTTTTAGGGGATAAATGTTTGATGGCAATACGGGAAATAAATATGATAATACCAGTTAATGCTGTCTTCCCCATTTCTTATGAAAAAAATAAAATGAGTGAAAAGCGGCCATCAGAATTACATTCCACTCCTCCAGACAACGAATGTCCGAATACTTCATGACAAAACCAATTCCTTCATGACCAAATATACAAATTAGATTCACCAACAAAAAATAAGTAAATGCTGTACCTACTTTATAACAAATTATGAAAGAGCGAATATTTAAGCTACGTTAAAACGGCTGCACTGTTGAAGCGGAGAGCACAAAGACCTTTGGCAAAATTGCGTGGTTCCCTGCTC
>BOPN01002397.1:29775-32275 GCA_017312705.2 Penaeus japonicus | reverse complement strand
TAAAGAACTGTCCCTTAATTCAAATATCTTATTCCAAAGAAATGGAAATACCAAAATAGTATCTGATTTAACCAATATTCTCGTACGTTTACATAATCCTGCTCTTCTCTACATTCTCCTGTCCACTTATACATTTATTCTGCAAATCTGCTTTTTTCAGTATACAAAGAGCGAATTGTGCTTGTGAGGGTATTCTTAGGAGATCGAGGTCGTACCAAACAATATTCTTATTTTGATAAAAAGGGGAAAAACGTCACTAACTTAGACAAACGACATCACTCCCGCCACGGATTTGACAAGGAGGCGAAATACGTTGAAAGTGACAGGACCATTTGCCTATCATGTTTAACAGTATAGTTCAAATTTGCTACAAATAGTAAGGAAAACAGAAAATCAAGAAAACAAACGAAAAGACACAATCTTCTCCTGCAGAATACATGTTAAAGTAACCAAAGTGGGTGAGTATAGCCCTCCTTTTCTTTTCTCTTCTCTTCTCTTTCCTTCTCTCTTCTCTCTTTCTCTGAATCTCTCTCTCTCCTCTCTCTCTCTCTCTCTCTCTCTTTATATATTATATATATATATATATATATATATATATATATATATATATATATATATATATATATATATATATATACATACACACACACACACATACACACACACACACACACACACACACACACACACACACACGCACACACACGCACATACACACAGATTGATAGACAGATACCTAAATAGATAAACATGTGCGTATGCTCTTTCTCTCATCCCTCTCTCACTCCTACTCCTCTTCCCCTCCCTCCCTCCCCCTTTCCCTCCCCCTTATTGGAATGTCGCTGTAAGTAGGTCATGTCCAACGCTCACCAGAGAAATTAATCCTGATCTTAGAATCCTTTCAGTACATAAGACTGTGTCCCTCTTTGGTTGTTTGTATTAAATCTACAGTTTCTTGTTATCTTTTTTTATCTTATCTTTTTTTTATCATTTTTTATTTCATATTATATCTTATATTATATTATTTTTTATGTTATCTTGTTTTTTCGCAATTAATCAATCGTCAATTAATCGTTACATGTGGAATATTGGAAAATAAAATCTCCATCTTAATTTTTCTTACACGTCTCATACGAGAACCAACCTCATCAAACTCCCTGAAATATCCACGCTTCTCTCTCCCAATTTCCCAAGATGCTGCAACCGAGAACTGCAACCGAGGACTAGGCCTACTTACGTCATAACCTTGATGGCGCCCCCGAGCTTCAGCATCGCCGCGGCCACTTCAGAAGAGAAAGCCGTCTTGGAGGAATTGACGAGGAGATCCGTCTGCACGAGGCTCGGGCAGAGCGCTTGCACCGTCACCTTGCTCGTCTTGTGGTGGAAGTCGTGCTGGGGGAGGAAAAAGGTGGTGGGTTTATTTTGGTGTTTCTCTTCATTCTTTTAATTATTTATTTATTTGACTATTATTTTTTTGTTTGTTTGTTTGTTTGTTTCTCTCTTTTTTTATTTATCTTTCTTTCTGTCTTTCTCTCTTTCTCTCTATGTCTGTCTTTCTCTTTCTCTCTCTTTCTCTCTTTTTCTCTTCTTTTTTCCTCCCTATCTCTCTCTCTCTCTCTCTCTCTCTCTCTCTCTCTCTCTCTCTCTCTCTCTCTCTCTCTCTCTCTCTCTCTCTCTCTCTCTCTCTCTCTCTCTCTCTCTCTCTCTCTCTCTCTCTCTCTCTCTCTCTCTCTCTCTCTCTCTCTCTCTCTCTCTCTCTCTCTCTCTCTCTCTCTCTCTCTCTCTCTCTCTCTCTCTCTCTCTCTCTCTCTCTCTCTCTCTCTCTCTCTCTCTCTTTCTCTCTCTCTTCACTCTTTCTCTCCTCTTTCTCTCTCTCTCTCTCTCTCTCTCTCTCTCTCTCTCTCTCTCTCTCTCTCTCTCTCTCTCTCTCTCTCTCTCTCTCTCTCTCTCTCTCTCTGACTCCTTCAATCATTCCCCCCGCTCTCCCTCCCCCTTCCCTCACCCTCCCTCCCTCCTTCAGTTCTTACCCCCCCACCCAAATCCCCTCGCCTCCCTTCCCTTCCCTTCCTCCCCTCACCCCTCCCTCCCTCTCAACTCTTACCCCCCAAAAATCCCTGCCTCCCCTCCTCCCCTTCCCCTAATCCTCCCCCATATCCCAGTCCCTCCACCCCCACTCCTCCACCCCTTCCCCCCACCCCCACCCCCCTCCCCCACCCTCCCAACGACACAAGCAAACCCCAAAAACACAACCAAGCGAGTGTGTGTTTCCCCGCATTCCTCACCCCCAAGCTCCTCGTAAGTCCTACGATGGCGTGCTTCGTGGCGCCGTAGATGGGACCGAATGGCGCCGGCTTGAGTCCCGTGATGCTGGAAATGTTGACTACCGATCCGCCGGCACCGCCCTTGTTCACGCCCATGCGCTCTAAGGCCAGGAGAGTGCCGCGCGTGCAGCCGCCCTGAGAAGAGATGAGAGGGAGCGGGTTAGCCTTCGTGCTGGCAG
>BOPN01002397.1:0-2500 GCA_017312705.2 Penaeus japonicus | reverse complement strand
CGAACCGCGGGGGAATTCACGAAAGAAACTGTGATTCAGAGCCTCGCGTTGGCGCCTTCGTGTCTGCAGCGAAACATCCTCCGTTCTCCCGTCGAGCGGAGGATGTTGCGTCATCCGCGACATCTTGAGAGGGAATGAAAGAAGCGAGATGAACCCGAGAGACGTGAGAGCATGTCACGTGACACGCAGTGGCCTTAGTGCGAAAATGTGTACTAACGTTATTGTGTTTCTTAGAGGGACGAAGATGATGACAAATGAAGTTGATAGGTAGAGCAATGGATGTCGCTTGTAGCCCTTGTGTGTTCAATTGCAAGACTGCCCTGGTCACTGTGGAATGAATTGCAAAAAAATATTTTAAACAGATTACTTCCACGGATTTAGGGGAAGTGACAGCTTTGTGAGATCGTGACACAAACATCTCCAGAGGCACGGAGAGATAGAGGGGGGGGAGGAGAGAGAGAGAGAGAGAGAAGGAGGGAGGGAGGGAGAGAGAGAGAGAAAGAGAGAGAGAGAGAGAGATCTAATGCTTAGATCTAGTAAAAAGTCCTTTGAGGTGTTCATAGAGCGTTTCAATATATATTTTTTTACATCTAGATATCATTAGAAGGTTTCTAGACCAATATTCATGGATGTAATTTCCATCATGACCGAACGCGCAAGGAACAATCACTTTATTGGAAATTTATTGGCGATTGTGGTTATTGGTCTTGAGGTATAATCTTTATCCCTAGGTAGCGCTACAAAAGATTATCTTTGTCAAAAATACAGCCTAGCACGTATACACACACGTACACACACACGCACGCACATACTCATATAAACATAAACACACACACAAGCACACACACAATACACACAAACCCCCCTCCACACACACACCCTCCACACACATACACCCCCCCTTCCCCTCTCCACACATCATACCCCCCCCACCCCCGCCCCTCGCCCTCCACACTCATAAAACTCCCCTTGCCATCCCTTCCACAAACAAACAAACAAACAAACAAACACACACACACACACACCTATTAATATCAACGTCATTCATTCCAGTAAAAAAGTGATACCCCAACCGCAAGCAGCTCGCAGGAAAAATACAAGCAACAAGTATACACATGAGAAAAAAAAAGGAAAATGTCAAACACTGTTGAAATGGGATATGAATAAGTTTTTATTCACGAGAAAACGTTCAAATATCTTTGGACAGACAGGATGGTTGAGCGGAGGAGCGAGGGAGGTGGACGTGAGAAAGAGACATCGAAGGGAGGGGGTAGGAGGAGGAGGAGGAGGAGGAGGAGGAGGAGGAGGGGAGGGGGGAGAGGATGATGGGGGGGGAAGGGGAGGAGGAGGAGGAGGAGGAGGAGGGGAGTGGGGAGAAGATGGGGGGGGAGGAGGAGGAGGAGGAGGAGGGGAGTGGGGAGAGGATGATGGAGGGGTGGGAAGGGTAGGAGGAGAAGGA
The DNA here is from genome assembly GCA_017312705.2 of Penaeus japonicus. Taxonomy (NCBI): domain Eukaryota; kingdom Metazoa; phylum Arthropoda; class Malacostraca; order Decapoda; family Penaeidae; genus Penaeus; species Penaeus japonicus. The sequence goes on along the minus strand of BOPN01002397.1, from coordinate 1,041 downwards.
GAGTGGAAGGGACGAGGTAGAGGGTGAGGGGGAAGGGTAGGAGGAGAAGGAGGAGGAGGAGGGGAATGGGGAGAGGATGGGGGGGAAGGGTAGGAGGAGGAGGAGGAGGAGGAGGAGGGGAGTGGGGAGAGAATGATGGGGGGGGGAAGGGTAGGAGGAGAAGGGGAGTGGAAGGGACGAGGTAGAGGGTGAGGGGGAAGGAGAGGAGTTAGGGAAAAGGTGAGTAAGAGAGAGAGGGAAAGTAGGAGGAGAAGGGAAGTGAGGAGAAGGGGGGTGGGGAATAATAGGGATATTAGGAATGAGAAGGGTGGGCAAGGGGAGAGGTAGGGGGGGGTAGGTAGTAGGAGGAGAAGTGGTATGGGAAGGAGGGGTAAGGGGGAGGGGAGGGGGTGAGGAGCCGCAGAAGAATAAGGTGGCAAGAAGACGTAGGATGGTAGAGGGGAGGGAGGGGGGGGGGTAGAGGATAGGGAGCGCCGGGGATTACCTTCGCTGAAACCGCATGCTCCTCCCGTCCCATAATTTGTTTCTTTGCTTGTTTGCTTGCTGATGCCCGGTACCTTTTCATCCATGGGTTTGATAAGATCATAGAAGTTTGATTAAATCAGTTTTGCCTTAGGTTGTAAGTCTATGCTTTATACAACTGTACTGAAACGCAACAGGTCGAGAAAAGTAAAGTAAATTCCACAAAAAGATTCATTTTCATAAGTTAATCTAGTATATTTTCATCTCGGGACTAAAAAGAAGAAGAAAAACAAGATTGGACTATTTATAATACCACAGATCTAATTAAAGTATAGGTGTTTGTTCCGTCGACTCACCAATACAAATTCGTTCATCTTTCTTCGAAGAGAACACGTGGTTCGGTTTGGATGACGTCATTGTGACGTCACAGGATACCAGCAGGACGGAGGAAAACCTTCAGACAGATTTTTCAGAACACCGTTATTAGCAATTTGTCAATGCTACGTGTCTGTATGTATGTATGACTATATGTATAGTTATATATCTAGTTATATGTATATATATATATATATATATATA
>BOPN01002396.1:199225-201725 GCA_017312705.2 Penaeus japonicus | reverse complement strand
ATATTTCTATGGGTCTATTGTTTAAGAATTGGTTACAGTGGTGTTTACTTTTTTATTATTCCATTTTTTCCTCTTTCCTTGATCGAATTGCACCTCCAGTTACCAAAAATACATTAGTTTTCTACGCTTTCCGTTTTTCCACTTACTCGGTTTCGTCTCCTTCTGTCTTGCTGTTTATCGTATACTGCACATATATTCCTTTCTTTTCTACTTCAACCACTAGATCGTAAAATCACTTCGCCGATGATAGTGAATAAGCATGGATGTGTATAGTGCTTGAGTCTGCAGTTTCCCCTAAGCATTTTCTGCGTGGAGGCTGTTTGGGTCAGAGTTACTCAGACTATGTGGCGGCCTGGCAGGATTTTTTCCCCAGGAACCGGTAGCTTATCTGTGTTATATTTGCTATTTGCTTTGGGTCCGGAAATGCTATTTTGAACGTTAGTGGCAATATAAAGTACAGACCACAAAAAATACATTGAATGTGATAGTTGATATTTTTTCATACTTAGCAAACAAGTAATGTAATATTATAATTTTAATATCTTGTAGAGACTCCTGTGGCTCGTATACCGACACCCATAGAGTAAGTACAATGCGCTGACACCGATGGGCGGTACGCACTCTCGAGTCTGTGATGTATACTTCCAAGTGTTTAGTATTTACAATGCACCAGCTTAAGGTGGATGCTGGGATTGTGGGCAGTAAAAAGGAGGCAGAAACTTGATATTTAGATTGTACTTTACGAAGATTAGGGAAAGAACTTGAAAATGGCGTATACACACACAATTATATGTATATATATATATATATATATATATATATATATATATATATATATATATATATATATACACACACACACACACACACACACACACACATATATATATATATATATATATATATATATATATATATATATATATATATATATATATATACATATACATATAAACATATATTTTCTCACAATGATCATATTTCTTATAGAAATTGCAATGACCGATGGCATCTTCCTCCGAGGTCAAGAGCTGAAGAGCCCTTATTATACAAAAGGTTAGTATCTTCTGTCTTGGAATTGTACGCTTTACTTTCATCTCAGTATTTTAGATGGTTATATAAGTTTCAACACAACAATAGTCTTATATTTACACTTATTCAGCCTTTATCTTTCGTTGCATTTGTCTAGTGACTGAACTCGCCTTGCATCATAATAAGGCAAATTTTCAAGTTACGTATTTTTCGCACAAGCTGTTGAGGTGTGTGGATGTCTAAGCGTGATTTTTTTTTTTTTTACCTTTTTTTCAAAACTAAATTGCCTTGTCGAAAGTTTCTCACCCTTAATTAAACCCGACTGCATTAGTTTTCCAGAGCTAAATTCATGCTATTCCCTCCCATAATATAGATAAATTAGAAGAAAAAATAAACGAATGGATACCGAGTTTCGCAAGTGTTGACTTCTTCCAAATTTGCAACATGCGAGAACAAGGCATATGCTCCATGACGTTATTCAGGATGTTTACGGAATGGCTGATGGTGCTTGTGTGTCATCACTGCGTGGTTTATTTATATCTAGAAGCATGTACGTACTTTTATGTGATCAAAATAGAGAGAGACGTGGAAGGTGGAGGTAGAGAGGGAGAATTAAATATATATACAGAGAGAGAAGAAGAGGAAAAGGTAGAAGAGAGAGAGCTAGTGAGATAGATAGGTATATAGATAGAGAGATAGATAGATAGATAGATAGAGAGAGAGAGAGAGAGAGAGAGAGAGAGAGAGAGAGAAAGGAAGGGGTAGGAGAGAGAGAGGGGAGTGATAGTGAAAAGGGAGAGAAGTGGACAAGGAAGAGAGGAGAGAGGAATGAGAAGTAAGGGAGAGGAGAGAGAAGAAAGGAGGAGAGGCAAAAGAAAAGAGAGAAAAGAGAGTGAGTGAGATTGTGAGTTTGTTTACAAGTAAGCACGACTGTTTTTGTGGTGTGTGTGTGGCTGAAAGTGTTATGAACAAAGTGTGTTTGTGAGTCGAACATAAATGGCAAAGATCAGCAATAATAGCCCACGGAAAGCCATCTAACTGTCGGCGTATGCCAGATCGATATCACATTCCATGGCTGTGTATGCCGCTAGACAAGTCGTTTCCATGGAACCTTCTCAGTCGTTTATGCATGGGCGTTGCATGACCGGGAGACAGCAGAATAATGAGTATTAGGCATTGATATTCAGTCACTGGGCGTTGTATACATGTGAAATTATTGCGGATTCAGATTCAGTTTTCTCTGTGTGGTGATTTCTTATCAAAGATTCTTCTCGCGTGGAAATGGTTGTCTGCTTCTCGTTATCATCCTGAAATTTCCAAATTTTGATCATTCACTGCCGTGTCCGGAGAAAAAAATATTTGTCCGCGCCTCTTGTTTGTGTCAGTTGTCAAGTATATGCAATACATATGCAAGAGAGGGAGGGGGAAGGGGAGAGTGACAGCTGAGGAAATGCAAACGGGAAGCCAC
>BOPN01002396.1:184225-186725 GCA_017312705.2 Penaeus japonicus | reverse complement strand
CTTTTGTGAATGAAGTATTTACTTGAAAAATAATTTTCTAGTCCAAAAAGATCATATTCTCCACATGATATTGATGAACGACTGCTCACATTGATGTATTTAGAAGCCATGAAAATACAAAACGAAGGACAGTTATGAATAGCGAGTTTGAATGAAGAGTATCCTAACGTAAAGGTCTGACTGCGTGCCATCAATCACAATCCCGCAACTAATTACAAGGTGGTTACGCAAGATGAATATGTGGATCTACCTTGGGATCCTGAGCTGTGGTCAGGTCGGTGATGCTTATTTGTGGATACAGCGAAATATATTTGTTTATGTTTGCCTTTATAGTGAAACTTTCTAAGTTGTCTATAATGTTTCCTTAGTATTTACGCATAATCGCAGAGGCAAACGCTCGCTTAAATACATAAACATCTATGTACACGAACAGATACTCACACTGACTGACTTATTCATTACTTACTGCTTACAGCTCTGCGCCCACGACATCACAGCTGCACATAAGTAAAGAACCAGCACTCAGTAATCGGCTAGAAACTTCCATACTTTATTCGGCTAACCGTCGTCCGGGCTGTAAATGAGACGGTTCAGACCTCTGGCAATCTTTTCACTTGGATTTTACTCGGGTAATTCGGTGCGTAGCGGCTCGGCCTAAACGCACTGGCCATATGTAGGATGGGAAATTGTACTCTGAGCTACTTTTCCTTCGGTCCTTTCTGTCTCATTCTCTCTCTCTCGTTCTTTCTCTCTCTCTCTCTTTCTGTCTCTTTCTCTATTTCTGTCTCTCCTTCTCTCTTTCTGTCTCTCTCTCTCACTGGCCATATGTAGGATGGGAAATTGTACTCTGGGCTACTTTTCCTTCGGTCCTTTCTGTCTCATTCTCTCTCTCTCGTTCTTTCTCTCTCTCTCTCTTTCTGTCTCTTTCTCTATTTCTGTCTCTCCTTCTCTCTTTCTGTCTCTCTCTCTCTCTCTCTCTCTCATATACAGACTACACACACACACATATACATAAGCATGGCTACATACACGGGCGACGCCAGAAAATTTTCTTGAGGGGGGGGGGGATTTGGCTGCCGAGTAGGAGGTTTTCATGTTTAATAAAAGGACAATTGGAAGGTTTGAAAGTAGTGGCAGAATGTAAGAATATAAATAGGAACTAAACTTTACTTATTAAAACAGACAGGTAGATGAGAAGAGAGAGAGTTCTTACCGCCTTACCGAGTCTGCAGAGTAGGCAGCTAAAGATTTCAGATCTGCCAAGTAAATAGGCGATATGTAGTATTTTGCGCGGTGCCACGGGGGGAGGGGGACAACCCCCTCCCCCCGTGGCACCGCCCCTGCATACACATATATATACATATACATATATATTCTCCCTTCACGCATGTTTTCTATCTCTTCCTCGTCCAAAGAACTAGTGCAATTGATAAACCAGTTATGCGTTTCTGCCCTACCAAAGAAACTTTATGGACCGTAACCATAAATTAATGTAATTGTCAATATGAAGCTACTTACACTCGAGGTATTACATAAACCTGTTATTTGAAATGAAACACTTTTTGTTATGACTGGCATATTCTTTCGTTGCGTCCCCTATGTGTAAGCGATTACGCACGGTGACTATTTTTTCCACTGGCGTTATAAATCATACCGAACCTACGAACGCGTTCTACATCTGCCGCTGCCACAGACGTTACGGCTTTAGTTTGGCGTAAATGCGTGCTTTTATATCATGTGTATGTATAAAAAAAAAGCAGATCAGAATACCAGAACGAAAGAGTTGCATCAGATAATGCCTTATGCATCCTCTTTCTTGTTACGATCATCGCCCTGAAAGCTAAAGTAGTTCGCTTGTTGCGTAGACTCATTTATTTCACCGGCAGATGGTGTGCTTAGCCGTTGTGAAAGCATTCGATAGGTTCCCATGATCAGGAATTCTGACACTGAAAAATGTACACCGTTAGAGTAATTTATGAAGTTGACATACACCTATTTGGCATACCGATCAATGTATGTTCAGTAGATATAATAATATACAAATGAGTGAACAAGCATTGAATGACATTAATGAAAATACCTTGTATGTCTTTAAAACACACACCAAAGTTTGGTTTTAACATTGGACATGCGTGTAAGCAATTCAGCCTCAATGAACAGCCGATTTGCAATAGTTGGTCCGCGTATTATGGAAAATCGCAGAATTCATTACCACATGATGCGTAACACATTTCACTAACATCTTTCTTGTTATTTACTACATTTCTCTCATGGAATTAGTATTTTTAACTCCCATTAATCTTTATCGCTAGAGTAATGAATAATAACACACACACACACACACACACACACACACATATATATATATAAATATATATATATATATATATATATATATATATATATATTGAATATAATCAAATGTTTTTCATTTCGGTGTCGGATCTTTGGCGAGGCCCGAGGCGCCCTGAGCACGCGCCTCTAAACGGACTCGCCAACG
>BOPN01002396.1:167653-171332 GCA_017312705.2 Penaeus japonicus | reverse complement strand
ACATGAATCAGATATCGTGGTTCTACTCCCCCTGCCCTCCTAGTAATTTAAAAATATATTACGTTGAAAATCCCCCCACACAAAACGAGAGCAAACATAACTATCGTATACAATACATTTACTTAGGAACATTTAACTACTAATTTCGCTTACCATAGTTTAAATGTATTCCTTTCGCCTTACTTCAGTATTCTGATCTGTCTAAACAGATTAGTTTACATTGTCACCATGGTAACCGCCCTAGATGACTGAAAATGATTATCGTATATATTTCTCATACTTTATAAATCATTACAAACTGTAAATACCAGGTTAATTTTCTGCATTACGGAAAAGTATTCAAAATAAGTAATAAAATAGATGAAGAAGTGAATATTCGTGCGCTTCAGCCTATTGCGAATCCTCCTAGCCTTATCTCAAAACAAAAGAGCATCGAGAGGGAGTGAGAGAGATTGAAAGTGTGGGGAGAGCAGGTGGTCTGTCGTGTCAAGGATTTTATGTCAAAAGCACAGGTTCTAGAAAGCGTTTTTCCCTCAGAGATATTCGTCATGGAGATGTGTTCATAGGGACCTCAGTAATGGGGCCCTTAAGGACAGAACACGCTCAAAAGAGATGAAAAGTCTGGTAAATGTAGGAGGTTGAAGCTGTAGATCCTTTGGCCCATAATGCCCGTTGGCGAAACAAGTGAATGAAGACCACGTGACCGACACGGACCAATCAGCGGCCTCGGATTACCAACGGACCAATCAGCGGCCTCGGAGATTACCAACGGACCAATCAGCGGCCAGAGATTACCTACCATCTCGAAGTCACACGTAAACAAGGAGTTCTCCTGAAAAGTACAAAATAAAGCAGCTGGAAATGGAGGTAAAGTTTCTTTCTTTCCATATCTTGAGTCTAAACTAACCTCCCAGGAGGCGAGTAGGCCTGAATTCGTGAAAATAAAATGGCAGTGGGTGGTAAGTAACGTCACGGGAAGGGAAAATCAGAGAAAAATTCGTCACTCGGGTTCACATTGTTGGAACGCGAGGAGGAATGGGAGTGGGGTTCCGGTTCCTCTTTCTTTAACATGAAAAAATGCCCAACATTATCAATGGAGACAAGGTATTTCCTCGAGCCTCAGCATGGCTTTGGCCTTATTTACTCACAGGTTATTGGCTTGGGACGTCGTTGCGAGTCGCAGGTTTTGATATCTTTGTGGGAATAAAACCTTCAATTAATTTTCACCTGTTTATTTGTTTCAACGATTTGTTTATTTTTGTTCATTGAATTGTCAAATTAATATCATCTACTTATTTTTTGATTGGCAAAAATGCTTGGTTGACAGGTTTCTAAATGACTTTGAAGTATTTGAAACTAGCACACTTTTATATTTTTTAATGTTGAGATGGAATAGCATGTATAATGAAAGAAAGTTCCCTGAATTAGGTATTCTTAGGTAATATAGGGGAATTTTGTATTAAGAGAGTGAATGCTTTTTATTTCTTTATTTTCATCTGATGTTTACAAGCAGCCACATCAGATATTTATGTCCATATATTGATCACTGTTGTAAAGAGTTTTGACACATTTACAGAGCACATGTAACACATCAGTACAAACTATAAAGAAACTTTAGTAATAGAAAATAATTCTATAACCATATTGAGTAATTTCAAGAGAAAAGGAACATAATAATTATTTTAGATACAAACAGCCACACACAAATTATCATTATCAAGCTAAAATGGTTACTACAGTGTTTGTATAATAATTGCTGAGGAGTGAATGTTTTTCATTGAAATGTGAAGATGATTAAGCTTTTCCAAATGGAGTCTTTTTTGTTTTTGTTTATGTGATTGCTGATCATCCTTTCCTTCAAAAAAGAAAAGTAGAAAAGGGTTCCCTCATGGGTCAGACTGCAGAGTATGTTATGTCCAGGCTGGGGATATTTTCTTAAAACTGTTACACACATGCCAGAGAGCAGGTTATACAATATTCTCAACAGAAATATCTTTCTCTTACAACTTCAAAAATTAATGATGTTATGATCTTCTCTTATAACTTCAAAAATTAATGATGTTATGATCTTTTGTGTGAATTAGATGATTACCTCCCTAATCAAATAAAGATTTGAAATGACATATTTTTTATTGGAATACTCACACACACACATCTGTAAAGAAAAGCATGTGAAACTCCTCTACATTATTAAAGTACAAAATCCTCAAATTTCAACCCTACCAGAAACAAAATGCCATTGTATACCAACATGCCAGAAGTTTCAAGGGATGCACAATAGCTTACTTTGAATATACTTGTACACCAGTACCACTTGCAGACTGACTCACGTATAGATATCAGATTATATGAAAATCCAATATGATGTTGCTGTAAAGTACAGTCATCACATTTACCGAGATCTCCCGAATAATGCACATTTTATATTTAATTTTAATTCTTGCAATTCTTTATATGATTACCAAGTATGGAAATAGGGAAGGGAGCAAATGCAGCCATTTTATAACATTTCCGCCACATTTGATTTATAGTGGCATAAATAAACCTTTTTTTGTGTCATAATCTTCTCTCATTATCTTTTTTTATTGTGATCTTCTGACCTTAGTATATTTTGTGATCACCTAATGTTTTTAAAAAAGTAGCTGATTTTTATATACACACTTCTTAGATAATATCAAAACTTATTTACAGCCTAACTCAAATCTAGACATTTCTTGATATTTTAGATGAAGTATTTTGTTTACATTGCAGGAGATGCTCAAGTTTTCTATCAGGAGGGGATGAAGTCTTCTGTATTGATTTTTCAAACCTGTCCTCAGGGTGACATTTCTATCTTATTTTCTCTTTATTATTTCATATTTTGAGAAGATTTTATTACTACAACCTGCCTTGTGTTCATTTGGGGAATACGGCTGGCATTTCTTGTTCAAGGGAACAGAGTAGGGCAATGCTGCAAATCAGGAACTCAGAGCTTTGAAGAACGTATGCTGGTAATGGAGTTATTATATGATAATAAGCAAAATGATAAGTTACAAGTAGCAGTTATATTGATGACAGCATACCACCACAAGACACTTTATTTAAGCATTGTAGTACAGGAATTGATTTAATTTTTTGGGTAGAGAAAGTAGATACTTATCTGCAGTCATTACAGAATGATGAGTGTGAAAAGGTTTTAATATGTATTTGTTGCCTATCACTGAAGATGAAAGAATGCAATATTATTTGATTTCCATTATTATTTGATTTAATCAATTATTTATTTAAAAAGGAGGGAATGTTCTTGTTGGTTAACTTTGTTATTGCTCTTATATATTTTTTCATCATGATTATAACTATTACTATCACTATTACTCTAAATCTTCAATATTAATATTATTAGTATTATTGTTTTTTTTGCTGTTATCATGATGATAGTTGTCTATCTCTTCCATTACAGAGGAACTAAGTTCAAGAATTATTCTTTACCCATTGACCATGGGTGTCATGATATACATGTTGGCACCGATTAGGCCTATAAGACGGGTGTCAATGTGTACATGACGAGACATCCGGATCTGCTCACAATTGAAGCATGCACACAGTCATGAATTATTATGACTGTAATGGTGCTAGCTCCAGAGCTACAGGGTTCCAATGTCAGCCTAAACCTGCATTTTATGGATTTTCTCTCTCGTTT
>BOPN01002396.1:132653-145153 GCA_017312705.2 Penaeus japonicus | reverse complement strand
TGCCAGGAGGGGAGAGCTGGGGGCCACAGTGGAAGGGAGCAGGGGATGGGATGGTGAGTGTAGTGATCTCCAGTGGCTTGGAAGGGATATAGACGGATGATTGGATGGGAAGTGAAGACCCAGAAGACCCAGTGAAGTAGAAGGAAATATAGAGATGTAGAGTAGGTAGTTCTATGGAACCTTGAGGTTGGAATAGAGAGTTCAAACAATAACACAAATACTAGATTACCCTCACTACAGCAGATTTGCAGTAAAATAGAGGCATAAGGACAGCTAGCCAGTTTTCAAAAGTTGATCCTTTATTGAGGCAACTTGGCTAGAAGAGGAAACCTTGCTTATATATGCTTGATTGGTGCAGCTTTGACTTACGGGGTTAAGATCAGGGAAGACTTTATGCTTACCCTAACCCTATCTATTATTATTACTATTATTTGATGACAAAACATCTAGATAGAGAGAACATAGCAGCTGTAACTTAATTTCCCAGAGACCTTGTACACACCAATATACAAAACTGCACAACCCAGTCTCTGACTGTCTCACAATGTCTCATACACACCAAAATACTTTACCCAATTATAGTCCTGTGATTGTCACATAAAAATTTCACTGCAGCTATATGACTATTGAGTGACAGTCCAAACATGACATTGTCTCCCTGTGAATACAGGAGACATTTGCATAACATTCCACTGACAGCGCCACAGAAATGTCTTCAAACTTGTCGCAGAATTGGCTTGACGGTTCATAGACCAAGTTTTCACATCTAGAAATGTGTCTCTAGATTGTTTTATGATAGTTGTGCAACTGTGTTTTGATTGTCTCGCAGCAGAGGAGATACATTGTTATGTGGGTGCCTCACATCTTATCTTAACCTATATAAAGCTTAAGCTGGATAGCTCTAGTCCTGGATATTATGTTCTTAATGCTCTAATAGTTGAACACTGAATTGTCTAAATATGGTGTAACAAATCTAATTGCTAGTAGATAGAGAATATTGTAGAAGCATTTTTGAGTAAATGCAGAACAGTTTGGGCTCAATATAAAGTTAATGGGATGATATTGTACTATATAAGCAAGGGGGCGGGCATACATGCACGTGCGCATGCACATGCATACGCACAGGCACACACACATGCCCATGCCCATGCCCATGCCCATGCGCATACACACACACATATATATATACACACACGCACATGCACATGCGCATTCACACGCTCACGCGCATGCACATGCACACTCACACTCACACTCACACTCACACTCACACTCACACTCACACTCACACTCACACTCACACTCACACTCACACTCACACTCACACACACACTCACACTCACACACACACTCACACTCACACTCACACTCACACTCACACACACACACACACACACACACACACACACACACACACACACACACACACACACACACACACACACACACACACACACACACACACACACACACACACACACACACACACACACACACACACACACACACACACTCACACTCACACTCACACTCACACTCACACTCACACTCACACTCACACTCACACACACACACACACACACACACACACACACACACACACACACACACACACACACACACACACACACACACACACACACACACACACACACACTCACACACTATAGAATTGAAATGAGTGTTTGCCCCATCTGTGACAGTCTTCTGAGACACCTCACCAGCAATTTAACCTATGCATTTTCTGATCAGTTGGTTAGACTTTGTGTTTTATTTTATTATCAATATTTTTAAATTATGATTTATAATCTAAGAAAGCAGAGAGGGTGAAAAGCAAAAGGGGAAATTGTTTCGAAGACATGGCTTCACAAAGAAGCTATTTCTGACAGAAATTACACCTTTTATACCTTTTTTGTACACTTCTAGACCAGTAAGGTTATGTTCAAGGATGATAATTTTGGGAGGGTAAAGAAAAAGAAAAAAGCAATAAAGTAAAAAATATGATAATCTTCATTACTATACTACACTAATGACATTGATATTATGGTAATGGGAAACAAACTGAGAGGTGAGCAGAAATACACAGACCTTCTAACTTTGTCAATAATACCTTGTAATAATCGTGGTGATAATGATAATTATATTAGACTATCGATGTTGATTTTTGCAAGTAATACATGCCACTTCGTGTTTGGCCTCATTTTGTCTTGGCATCTATACATGCCATCCAACACCATTAGGTATAGGTCTTTCTAGTAAATACGTATATTACAAATAATTTTTTAAAAATTCCTTGATAGTTACTGAATTGGACAGGAAGGTGTTCGAGATCAAAAGTTCAGTAAATGAGAGGTATGCTAGAATAATTGATTCTCATCATATAAGAATTGTACTTCATAACTACTTTTGTGAATAGGTTATTGCTATGGTTCTCTTACATTTGAAGGAAAATTGGAAATGAATATATATTATTAAGCAGTCTCTGGCATGTTCAACATTCATTGTATTGCTACGAACACCAGACCTGTTTGATATGTATGGCATTGTATTGAATTTTGGCTCTATTCCAAGGAGATCATAGCCTATATTTCACCACTAAATAATTCTTGATGATTAGTCTCAACTAAAACCTGTTGTTTAAGTTAACCCTGATAATTTGCAAGCTTACTACAGTTCAGCATGACTATGAAACTTGATAATGAGGGTGTGCATTTAATTTAACACTTATTGTGTTAGGGTACAGTAAGTGAAATTGACTTGGTGAGGATGCATGCCCACATCAAATGGATTTGTTGTAATACATGGAGGGGTGCATTTTGAATATTTATTGTTGCCATTATGTGAATTGCTGTTCTTGGTTACATATGGTAGATTAGTTAATTCTTCTTCTTAGTCGTCTTCTTTTTTTTCTCCTCTTCCTCTTCCTCTTCCTCTTCCTCTTCCTCTTCCTCTTCCTCTTCCTCTTCCTCTTCCTCTTCCTCTTCCTCTTCCTCTTCCTCTTCCTCTTCCTCCTCCTCCTCCTCCTCCTCCTCCTCCTCCTCCTCCTCCTCCTCCTCCTCCTCCTCCTCCTTTGCCTTCTTTGCCTTCTTTGCCTTCTTCCTTGTCAAGTTCCTCCTCTGTTTCTTCTTCCTCTTCTTTCCAGCAAGTTTCAGTTTTTGTTAGGAGGAATGTTTGTGCAATATTCTTTCTAAGGCATTAATTTTTTCTCAGATTTCTTTTGTGTCTACTTTCATTTTTTTCTGCACTGTCTATGGATATCATGCTGTTTGTATAGGTTATCAACCATTTTTCATTTAAACACCAATTTGCTCAAATTAACAATTGATTGTTTGTGAATAAAAAATAAATGTTTGAAAGACACTTCTTACACTATTGATGTGTGATACTTTTAGTACCTGGAGAACATTTAGTAGTTTAGAATTGATCTAACATAAATTATGATTAAGGAAATTAGATTGAAGGATAATGATGACAAAAATGTGTAACTAGTGTATTTTATCAGCTTTTATAGTAGGATAGGAGCTTGACAAGCTCTAAGGTATTTTGAACCTGTAAAGTTATTAAGCATATAGGTCTCAGCGGAATTAAGGATGCATGAATATCAATTTAGTCTTGACTATAGCTTATCCCCCTCTAGAAGAACTTCTAATCAGGTTGTAACATTTTACAACATTGGACAAAAATCCCAGGTGTCTGAAATGCTTAGATATTGTAACTGTGAATTTATTAGAGTAGATGATTGATTGTCTAAGACAGAATTTAGAAAGAAATAAGTCTGTTTTTATTCCTTTCTCTTTATTTTTCCTTTTTTATGTTTTGAATGAAATTTGAATATGGTACTACAAATATTTATTGAATTTCTTTCTATATTTCATGTGACTTACTTTTCATTATTCTTGTAACTCATATTTTTGCTGCTTGTATATCTAGAAAAATAGCATGAAAAGCTCTTGTGTATGTGATATGGCAAACCAACAGGGATGTATTTATGAATTCTCACTTCACTTGAGAATGTCTCATTGGGATAAAAGTCAAAAGACTTTCATTGGGAATTTGCCATGTCACACTGTACTGTAGGGAGACTGAGGGAACTCCACTTGCTCTCAAGTTTTATTGCAGGTGCCAACATTTCTGTAATTCAACTTGGCACAAAATCATAGTTCCAGATGTCTCTGTAACCTCAGACAGTTTCCTCCAGTGCCATCCTAAAAAACAAGATGGACTTTAAGTAAGATTTGTTGCACTGACTCTCTTTAAAAGTAGTATTGTATGTTGTCTCTTCCACTATAACTAACTGCTGGTCTCTCTGTGTGTGTTGCTTGGTGTTGTGCGTGCGTGGCTCCGCTGATGGTAACAACAACCACCACAACTACAACAACTTGCTGCTGTGTTCCTGCCTCCACCACCACAACTACCGTCACCCTCACCAACATCAAATTCTACCATATCACCAACATGCTCAGCAGCAGCAGCCGCAATCACAGCAGCAGCCCCCACAGCAGCAGCAGCAGCAGCAGCCGGAGCCGCAGCAGCAGGAGCAGAAGGATGATGATAAGCAAAAACCGCCAGCTGGTGGTGGCAGTGATGGGCCTGTGGGTTCCGCTGCCACCACTAAGGATGGCGTTCCCCCTCCTACACAGATTAATAAAATAAAATTTGGCCCTGGGGCTCCTCTTATAAAGAAGGACAAGCGGCAGTCATCGTCACGCTTCAACATCCCCAAGAACAGAGAATTACAAAAGCTGTCATTACTTAGAGGTAAGATTTAGGTATTCTCTGGGTTCTAGTTGTACCTTGCGATAAATTACGTTGTCCTTTGTGTATCATACCTTTAAAATGAATAATGCTTTCACTGCATTGAAACAGTTGCCTTCCTTTATTGAAGTAAGAATATGCAATATGTATTTTTTTTTTTTAATTAGTAATAGAAACAAAATGAAAATGTCATATTCTTGTGTTTTTTGAAATATTAATTTTGTTACCAATGCTAAATAGAGTACAGAAAATTCACATATACATATTAATTATTGAAGTATTACTTTAAAAGAATGTGTGAAATTAAACAAGTTAGATTCATTACCAAAGAGATGCAGTAATCTATGAAACTTGGCACTAAATTAGGGAGGCAGAAGATCATAGCAAAATTTAACAAATATAGGATTACTAAGAGGGAAATCACCATCTATAATATGAGTCTTGTAGGACAGTATTTCTGTTGGGATTAGGTTTACTTAGAATGAATATTAGTCTTGGAAATTGAAGTAAATAGTTTCTTGAATATAAATGTATAATCATGGGCAAATGTTTGTGACCAAGAAAGGGATTTTTGTTAGTGCTGCTGCTAATTAGTTTTTCATGTTTTTGTCAGGACAGAAAGAAGTTGGAGAATCAAAGAATTATAAAAAAAAAATATTCTAATGAAGTTATATTTTATATTCTGAACGTTGATAATATCAGAAGAATGTAGATTTAAAGAGATTATGTAATCTTTTCCAAGTAATTCAACATCACAAATGTAGTAGTGTTTATATATATATATATATATATATATATATATATATATATATATATATATATATATATATATATATATATATATATATATAACAGAAATAATACATTATATCATTTTTTCATTATTGTAAATATTTGAATTGCACTGCCTATGAATATTGATATATATATATATATATAGTATGTTAAAGAAAAAGCTAGATCATTCTGAAAAGAAGATTGTAAGTAAAATATATGTAATTGGAATTTGTGATATATTTGCACAATAACCTTTTTATTTATTTTACAAGCTTTTTGTGGTATGAGTTAGATTTGATTCATGGAAAGCTTTCTTTCAGTAAACTTTAAATTTAGATTTGATGTGAATGCTTCACTTCAGTTGCAAGTATTATTTACTGTGTTATTGATAGGATATAAAAAATGGCAGGATTTTCTGTATAATTCTCCTAAGAATTTTTGCTTTTATACCTGTTCCTGTATTTTTAATAATACTGACTGAAATTTACTCCATAGATGCCCAGCCAAATGAGAGGGAAGAGCTCTTCATCCAGAAGATCCGGCAATGCGGGGTGCTCTTCGATTTTGTATCGGACCCCCTCAGTGACCTGAAATGGAAGGAAGTTAAACGAGCAGCCCTGAATGAGATGGTGGAATATGTCACGACTCAGCGGCAGGTCATAACTGAGCCGGTCTATCCAGAAGTAGTTCAAATGTTTGCTGGGAATCTTTTCCGAACTTTGCCCCCTTCTAGCAATCCGTCAGGTAAGGTTTGCAAGAAATTCCAGGTGGAAGGAGAGGAGGTGGGGTTGAGGTGAATTGTAGGCACTCTTGAAAGTCCTCTTTTTTTTTTTTTTTTTTTAAATCCAAGTTATAATGCAAAAATAGCAGAAATGGTAGTGAGTCATAGTTTGTCTTGGTAGGGGAGTATTCACTATTCTGAAGAATGAGTAGATGATTGGTAATGATATTGTGTTTAATATTCTGCATCTTTAAAGTCCACTATTAGCATAGCCATGGATAAAAGGTGGGTGAAAATGTTGTAGTTGGTTATTAACATGTATTTCACTGTTCATGTAAAAGTTTTTTATAATCTCCTTCCACATTTATTTCATGATTAATTTGTTTATATTTGTTACAAGTATGATATTATTTTTAGATGTTCCTTGTGTTAGCATAATATATTGATTGACATACAATACAGAAAACAGGTAAACAATGAAAATTTATCTGTAAAGGACACTTAAAAGAATTGCTATTGCTAAAAGATTGCTATATTTTGTTTGTTTGCCTTTTCTGTATTTGTTATATGATTTATGATGATTTGAAATAGATATTGTATCCACATCTTGTAAAATGAAACAAAATTAATCAGAAAAAAAAATAGATTTATTTTATATATATGTCTGTGTGTGTGTGTGTGTGTGTGTGTGTGTGTGTGTGTGTGTGTGTGTGTGTGTGTGTGTGTGTGTGTGTGTGTGTGTGTGTGTGTGTGTGTGTGTGTGTGTGTGTGTGTGTGTGTGTGTGTGTGTGTGTGTGTGTGTGTGTGTGTGTGTGTGTGTTATATATTGTATATAATACATATATATTACATTAGATATATATATATATATATATATATATATATATATATATATATATATATATATATATATATACATGTACATGTACATGTACATGTACATGTACATACATATACATACACATGTATTAAATATATGTGTATGTATATGTATATATATGTGTATATGCATATATATGTATATATATGTAGATGTAAATATTTATGTATATATATATGTAGATGTATATATTTATGTATATATATATGTAGATGTATATATTTATGTATATATATGTAGATGTATATACATATGTATGTATGTATATGTATGTATATATTTATGTAGATGTATATATATATATATAATGTATAAATATATGTATACATGTATATGTATATATATATGTATACATGTATATATATATATGTATATAAATACATGTATATATATGTATACATTTATATATATATATATATATACATGAATACATATATATATATATATATATATATATATACATGTATACATATATATATATATATATATATATATATATATATATATAATGTATATATAATGTATTTATTTATGTATGTATTTATATATATATGTATATGAATGTATATATGTAAGTATATGAATGTATGTATGAAAGCATATGAATGTATGTATGTATGTATGTATGTATGTATATATATATGTATATGTATATGCATGTGTGTGTATATATATATATATATATATATATATATATATATATATATATATATATATATATATGTATATATATACACATGCATATACATATACATACATACATACATTCATATACATATATACATACATTCATATACATTTATACATACATTCATATACATATATATATATATATATATATATATATATATATATATATATATATATATATATATATATATATACACACATACACACATATATATATATATATATATATATATATATATATATATATATATATATATATATATACATATATATATGTATGTATGTATGTAAGTATGTATATATATATATAATATGTATATGTATGTATGTAAGTATATATATATATATATGTATATGTATGTATGTAAGTATATATATATATATGTATATGTATGTATGTAAGTATATATATATATGTATATGTATGTATGTAAGTATATATATATGTATATGTATGTATGTAAGTATATATATATATGTATATGTATGTATGTAATTATATATATATATATGTATATGTATGTATGTATGTATTTATATGTATATGTATATGTATATGTATGTATATATGTATATATAAATGTGTATATGTATATGTATGTATATATGTATATATAAATGTGTATATATATACACATATATGTATATATAAATGTGTATATATGTATATATATAATGTATATATATATATATATATATATATATATATATATATATATATATATATATATATATATGTAATGTATGTATGTGCATGTATATATGTATATGTATATGCATGTATAGATGTATATGTATATGCATGTATATATGTATATGTATATGTATGTATATTTATATGTATATGCATGTATATAGGTATATGTATATGCATGTATATAGGTATATGTATATGCATGTATATATGTATATGTATATGCATGTATATATGTATATGTATATGCATGTATATATGTATATGTATGTTTGCATATATGTATATATATGTATGTATATATATATTTGTATATATATGTATATGTATGTATATACATATATGTATATGTATGTATATATGTATATGCATATGTATATTTTTGTATATGTATATATGTATTTATGTATATATATATGTATATATTTATGTATATGTTTATGTATGTGTATATATATGTATGTATGTATATGTATACATATGTATGTATATATGCATAAGTATGTTTATGTATGTATATGTATGTGTATGTATGTATGTATGTATATGTATGTATGCATATATGTATATTTATACATATGTATATATATTTATATGTATGTATGTATATATATGTATATTTATGTATATATGTATGTGTGTGTATAAATGTATATGTATATATGTATATGTATTTATTTTTTATATATAGATGTATGTATATATGTATATTTATTTATGTATCTATGTATATGTATGTCTATATTTATATATATATATATATGTATATATTAGATATGTATATAAGTATTTTAATGTATGTATATAATATATATATATATATATATATATATATATATATATATATATATATATATATATATTTATATATGTATGTATGTATGTATGTATGTTTATGTATATATGTATCTGTGTATATGTGTGTATTTATATATGTATATGTATATGATGTGTATATATATACTTATAGAATATGTATGTATATATATATATATACATATATATATATATATATATATATATATATATATATATATATATATATATATATATATATATATATGAATACATATATGTATATATATATATATGCATATGAATACATATATGTATATATATATATATATATATATATATATATATATATATATATATATATGTATTTGAATGTTTGTATATATGTGTATATATATGTAAATTATGTCTTTATATTTATATATGTATATATACATATATGCATATATATATATATATTTATATATGTATGTATATATATGTATATGTATATGTATATGTATATGTATATATATGTGTTTGTGTGTATATGTATATATATATATATATATATATATATATATATATATATATATATATGTATATATATATATATATGTATATATATGTATATATATATATATATATGTATGTATATATATGTATATATATATATATATATGTATGTATGTATATGTATATATATGTTTATATGTATGTATGTATATGTATATATATGTATATATGTATGTATGTATATGTATATATATATGTATATGTATATATATGTATATATGTATATGTATATATATGTATATATGTATATGTATATATATATGTATATGTATATATATATGTATATGTATATATATATGTTATATATATATGTATATATATGTATATATATATATGTATATATATATGTATATATATATATATATATATATATATATATATATATATATATATATATATAATTATATATTGTTACTTATCCTCTGTAGTTTACCCCTTTCCTTGAATTTTGAGGGAGAGTTATTATTTTTTTTAACCCCACTAACTCAGGGTGATGTGATATCATGTCATATGGTGGCAGTACTTGCTGCCGTAGACAAGATATCATGCCATGGTATGGCTGGCATGCTGGGTTATGGGGTGTGTAGTAGTCAACCTCAGCCTGACCGGGCGAATAGCCTGAGGTGTTTGGCGTATGAGCTGGAAATACCCAGCGTTTAGACTTATTGAAGTCTGTCGCCATTGGGTTAATATGATTATTATTATTACAATTATTATGATGATAGTAATGATGATATGGTTGTCATGATAGTAGAAATTTATATTTACACATATCTTATTTCTGGTAATTCAAGGAAAGGGGTCAATGGGCTGAGGTCAGACTAAGACAAATGATAGACTCAGACTCCCTGGTTACTAAATTCCTGTGGAGTCTATTTGTTAAAGAGATTATAATACAAAACTATAGTGGACATTTATCAAATCATTAGGTTAACCTGACATATGGAAACTCACAAAAATACTCATATTATTATCATTTTACAATTTTGTTAATAACTTTGATTTCAGTTGTTTTGTACACCCTTTTCTTTTATTGTTCAAAAAGTCTCCCATGACCTGACTTGGCTTTCCCGTAGGAGCAGAGTTCGACCCAGAAGAGGATGAACCTACCTTGGAAGCTGCATGGCCTCACCTACAGCTGGTGTATGAATTTTTCCTGAGGTTCCTCGAGAGCCCTGACTTCCAGCCCTCCATCGCCAAACGTTTCATTGACCAGAAATTTGTGCTGCAGGTAAATATTGTGATATTCTCTCTCTCTCTCTCTCTCTCTCTCTCTCTCTCTCTCTCTCTCTCTCTCTCTCTCTCTCTCTCTCTCTCTCTCTCTCTCTCTTTTTTCTCCCCCCCACTTCATTTTTATATTGTTTGATTGTCATGTTTGTACCTGAGGAAATACAGAATAAAAATATTTATATTTTTTCCCATTTTGAACAGCTATTAGAGCTGTTTGATTCTGAAGATCCAAGAGAAAGAGATTTCTTGAAGACTACCCTACACAGAATATATGGCAAGTTCCTAGGTTTGAGAGCATTTATTCGCAAGCAAATCAACAATATATTTTACAAGTAAGTAATTTTCCAAGGACATTCTTTCAAAATACTGGTCAACAGTGTCTAACAATACCTGTGATAAGCATTTACCCAATATAGGCTATGGTTACATGAAATGCTCAATGTTTTTTTCAGGTTCATTTATGAGACAGAACATCATAATGGTGTGGCAGAGTTATTAGAAATTTTAGGAAGGTAAGTTATTTTTTATTTGTTGTTATTATTATTTATATTTCTTGATTTTGGAATATGAATATTTTTGCCTTGATAAATTTGACAGTTTTGCTTGATAGACTTAATTTGTTTATATTCCAATTAGTTTTAATTAATGAATTGAATGCAATACCATATTGATTAGTTGATAACAACCTTACTTATGTTTCTTTGCAGTATCATCAATGGGTTTGCACTACCACTTAAAGAGGAGCATAAAGTTTTCCTCTTGAAAGTACTATTGCCACTTCACAAGGTCAAGTCCTTGAGTGTGTACCATCCTCAGTTGGCCTACTGTGTTGTCCAGTTTCTGGAAAAAGACCCCTCGTTAACAGAGCCTGTTATCATCTCCCTGCTCAAGTTTTGGCCAAAAGTCCATAGTCCCAAGGAGGTATGTTTGTCATTAATGTGTAGAATATTTTTTACTATTTGTTTTGTTAATGTGTACTGTGTATTTTCATTCCTACTCACTCTGTGAAGTCAGATTGAATTTCCTGTCACCATGTGTATTATATGTTATAATTTTTTTTTGCAGGTGATGTTCTTGAATGAGTTAGAGGAAATTCTTGATGTGATTGAACCAAATGAATTTGTGAAAGTGATGGTTCCATTGTTTCGCCAGCTGTCCAAATGTGTATCTTCGCCACACTTTCAAGTAAGTTGTATTTTTTGGTTTTGGAACGGTCCGGTAAAAGAATTATACTTGGAGAAAAATGCCAAGAAAATAATTGGGAATTTTCAAAAACTTCATTTTTTTTTCTCTGCCTCGTTTCAGGTTGCAGAAAGAGCTCTCTACTATTGGAATAATGAATATATATTGTCATTAATCAGTGACAATGCGCAAACCATTCTCCCTATCATGTTTCCAGCACT
>BOPN01002396.1:100153-117653 GCA_017312705.2 Penaeus japonicus | reverse complement strand
CCCATTTTTAAGTGGTCTAAAAGTTGGTATTGTTTTGTGGTTGGAAGTGATAGGTAAAACTTTTCTTATTGTTATTGTTGCTATTATTATTTTTTTATTTTTTATTTTTTTCTTTATTATCATCATTATAATTATATTATTATTATTATTATTATTATTATTATTATTATTCCTTCTTTTATAGCCATTGTCATCATTATCATCTTATTGTAGTTATTTGTAGTATTGAAGTGATATTAACCCATTGCTGACCCATAGCCTAATGACTAACTGGTTGTCAAGACAGGTGGTCTACGACACCGGCTAGAAATTAGAGGGACAGGGGAAAAAATATTTCCGTGCTCCGGGTAGCGCAGACTAGCCCAAGAAATATTTTTCCATAAATACATTATAAAATGTGAGTTTAGACTGATTTGGAACCCTTTAGCTGTAGAGCTAACGTCGTTACAGCCATAATACTTTATGACTTTGTGCGCGCTTCATATGTGAGCAGATCCTGATGTCACATCATGTATGCATTGACACCTGTCTCTTAGGCCTAATCAATGCTGACATGATGTCTTGACACCCGTACGCAATGGGTTAATACCTCTAATGTCATATTTTCATCGTCATCATCATTATCATAATCATCTGGTTTACTACATCACCATTATTATCATCTGTTTTTTTGTTGCTGTTTTAGTATGTAGTATATTTTATGGGTAACTTTGGCTATATTTCTTTTTCTTTCCTTTTTTATGTTTACTAGTAATGCCATTGTTACAGTTACATAATGTTGTTTTTCTATTGATATGAGAAAGTTAGTACTTACTTGAATATTTGTTAACAACCTTAAAATCAGAAATTATTACTGATGATAGTGATAAAAATGATATTATTACCAATGATAGTAGTTAGTAATGTTAACCTATTTTGGACAGACCTATATAATTCATGTGGAGCTGCCACTCAGTAGGTTTGGTGGAGATGTTCTTTGCAACTGGCTTTCCCACCCAACTCTTGCACATTTATACATTAGAGTACTGAAGATTTTAAGAGGACCTAAGTTGAAAGGAAAGGGGAACTATATACACTTTACCATCTTTTCACTATTTAGTGCCACTCCACAAATCAGCCAAAAAGGCAGTGGCACCTTACAAGCGTTGCATATGGTCAAAAACGCACATGACATCATGTAGCAACCTGTCCGTAATTGGTTAATACTAATGATAATAGCAGTAATAATTATTATCATTGTCATTACTCTTGCTGTATTATAACTGATGATATTGGCATTATTATTGTTGTTGTTATTAATTTTATTAATATTATTTTATTTTATTGACTTATTTTTTATTATTAGTGTAGGCATAGTTTCAAATTATGAATGATTATGATGGTAATGGTAAAGATATCTCATATTATTATTTATTATTAGTGAAATAGTATTTAAAGTATTGAATGAAATATTTATAATTTTTATAGTTTTATTTTATTACTCGTAAGATCATTATTGTTGCAATTACAGTAGTAACCATATTATTGTTGCTAGTATTATTGTTATTGTTCTGATGAAAATGATAATAGAAATTATTTTTATTATTATTATTATTATTATTATTATTATTATGGATGCTATTACTCTTATTATTATAATTATTTTCCTTATTATTATTGCTCTCATTTATTTGTTATGATATTATGAGCATGTTTATTAATATTATTAGTATTATAACTACTGATATTTTTATTTTTATTATTTTTTCCAGCACATTTCATTACTTCTATGTCTTTCCTTTGTTCATTATCCTTTATTATAATAATTTCTGATAACCAAGAAAAAAAAAAAAAAAAGAAGAGAAAAAAAGTTAGAAGAGAATTTCACTCACATCCATTATTATATTCTTTACATGTACACAAGTATTTAAAAAAGATTATCTCTCTCTTTCTCAACAGCAGGTGAAAAAGGTGCGCAATAAGGAAAAACCTTTACTGCGAAGGAAGAGTGAGCTACCCCATGATCAGTACACAATCAAGGCACTGAGTGACCACAAGCGAGCTGATGATTATCTCACAACGTCCCCAGAGTTAGCAGCCACCACCAGTTAGATGCTGATGATCTCCTTTCTCTAAAAGAGATAGTTATTCAAAGATAAAGAAGGATATTAAAAAAAAAAAAAAATGGAGAAGAATAGAGAAAAGCAGAATGAAGTAATTACAAAGATTTCAGTAATATACAATAAATGAGAAATAAAAAAAAATAAAAAATCTTAAAAAAAAAAAATATGTAGGGGGAAGTAAAGAATCATTGTGGATGATTATTATGATGGCACTTTTACGAGGCCATTCTCCATTAGGGCTCTGAGCCGCCTTGCACGTTGGCCAGGTTTGAAAATGGTGCCGAAATATCCTATCAGGACTTGGAAAAATCCATCGCAACTCAGGATGTTTATCTTTTATTATTCTTATTCATGTTATTTTTCTTCCTATCATATTTTTATTCATTTATTTATTTTTATTATTTGTTTTGTCAAATTTTTGTTTACTTGCCTGATATTGTGAAGGAAATGTAATTAATAAATGATTTAGGAAACCCTTCTAATGGAATAGTAGATTGTTTAGGTATATAAATAAATGAAGAATGGACTGACTTTTTGCTCCCGTATCGTAAGCCAAAGGGGAATATTTAATGAGCTTCATTGTGATTAATTTTATTTTTGTTTTAAAACTAACTTAAAGTCAGTTGTCTATGCCAGATGTTTGAGAAATAGAAAAGCGTCATGGGAATTTATGAAATAGGTTGTACCCTACTCATAACTCACAGTACTTTTTTTTTTTTTTCTTTCTTTCTTTTATGTCCATGAAATTGTGAATCATATCTATTCCAATGTGATGATGGACAGTGATAGATTTTATGATATTTTAAAAAGAGATTTCAGGTAAATAATCCTGTCAGGACTTGGTAATACCTTAGAAATTATTTGATATATGGTTTGACCATCCAAATATGTGGCGTTGTAAAGCTTAACGGATGTTTTAGACTTCCATGTTTGAAGAAAAAAGTGGAAGTTTATTTGAACCAGTGCAGGTCATATTATAGCAAATGATCAACCCTAAGATTTGATAAATTGATGCAGTAGGGCATCATGCAAGTATAACTGCAGTCATCTGATTTTGGCATTTACACAACCAGTGCATTGAAAACAACTTTGGTCTGTGGGCATGTCTGTTTGCCATCATATGGGGAAGTTTGCATGCTATAAAGTGTGAAGTTTAGGTGTGAATCTACTTAAATGTAACAGATGAATTATACCTTCTATGCAGCTATGGGCCATATCAAGAAACTTTTACTCTTCCCATTCTTATAGGTGTTGTTTATAAGTTGACTGTGGTGTTAGCTGTGTAAGTGAGATTATTTGTTGTGAATGGGAGGCAAGCATAGCATTCGATGCATCAAACAGGTAAACCAAGAGTTCAAATATTCCCACCCGGGCTTATTTAGCATCTCATTTTATACCAAGATTTCAGCAATATAGTATATATGTATATAGGTGATGGTGAGAAATGAAAGGAATGAGAGGCATAAATTTCCAAATTCCGGTCATGTTGATATTTCCTATAATTTGTTGATCTGCATAGGTTGTAGGGAATGTTTGCCTTGTCTGAATTTTTTTCTTCAGAGATTGAGTCATTACTGTGATTTTTTCTAAATTTTTTTGTCTGTTTACCTTTTGTCTGAGAGGTTGTGATTACCCATTTGTTATAAAATAGGCATGCCCATATGCTCATCCCTTATCACAGAGGGAGTATAAAGAGTGATGGTGAATCTCCTTGTCGACTTATACCTGTGACGATAGGAGTGGCATAGACCATAGGGTAGTCATTATTGTGGTTGTCTGCTAACATATTCTGTTCAGACCAAAAGACTTTCAAAAGGAATCCCTTGTTAGAGGGGTATTTTTTTGTGTCAGAAAACATAAAGAGTTACGTGAAAGAGCAGGATGGTAAATGGTTGCTAATAACTTGCATCAGAAAACATTTAATGGGAGTCTAATTCTAACAAATGCCCTAGATGAACTCTAAATAACTTGGTATAGATAGTACTGCAATGATTTAAGGAATAAAGTGTAGGTAATAAACATTTTAACAGATAGTGTTAGTCCCCCATGTGGAATATGTTGTGTTACTATATTCAGATAGTTATAACCAGAGTTTATTGCAAGATTATGTTGTACCATATTTTAGGAATATTACTTCCAATTCCCCAACCTATTGCTGGTTTAGATATGTCAATGAAATTGCCATAAATTGATCCTTATAAGATTCCATGCTCTGCAGGGTATATAGTAAGTACAGCGAGGCCAATTTCACCATCACATGAATGTCTGCATGTATGTTTTGTAACTAGTAGCAAGAGCCCTATCTATGAGAGGTAGTGATATCTGAGCATCATACATATGTTGAAATCTGTAACTTGTAGTCTTTCTAAGAGGCTTATTTTGCTTCAATAGAAGGTAAGAGACTTGTTAGATTTCTTACATTTGGGCTCAGTTGAGTAGATCACATCACCAAAGGGCTTTGTTGTAATACATAATCCAGTGATATATTGACAAGATCCTTTGGTAGATTCCCCCTCCCACTCCTGTAACACCACAGTCCTCCCACGTTGACCCTTTCTACCCTGCAAATTACTATTGGACTCCTTTTCCCACTGTTGTATCCCATGTTTTATTTTAATTTATCTGTGCTGTTGGTAGGCCCAGTTGTTACATTTCTCTTTCTCTTGGCTTTCATTATCCTCCAGTGCAATTTTCCTCTATGTATCTTCATTGCCTTTGAGCTTGAAAATCTCCATACCACCCAGCCTAGCCTGTCTCATCCCTACTTTTCACTCACCTTTGTTGCCATCTAACACATTTTACCAAATTTGTAGTGTAGAACTCAAATCCATGAAATAGAAATCCGAGCCTTAGCAAGTGTGTGAACAGTTGCTCCTGCTCTTGCTCCTTTTCCTTAAATTGTTCCATTGTGCAGAATACACAAATGCAGTATGAGAGGGAAATGACTGTCTCTGTGAGACTCTTCTGCTAAACACTTGGTGGCCCCTTTATTCTGCTCACCCTAGCAGAGCAGGTAACAGAGAAGTTGGTGGAAGAGGTTAAGGTGACATTACAGGGGTACAAAAAACAGGGGTCCTCTCAGTTTTTGATGCCTCATTTCCATTTCCTTGATTTGGCTTCAGCCATTTGAATCAGGAAAGAGGCACTAATGTACTGTGAAAATATCTATGTACAATGAACACCAGTCATGAGAACCCTGCAAGTTTAAGCACTCTGCTAAACCATGATTCTTTTCATTTCTCTCTCTCTCCATATCATGCAAGAGTTCATATTGCATACATAATTGTGCAAATGACATAAATTTAACATCATCCCATTTAAAAGATGTATAGGTAAGAAACAAACTTCATCACTTTTGTTAATTTAATGAACTTTATTTTTCTGCATCAGCTTCACTCATCCATATCTTCTCAAAAAATCATCTATCATGATTTCATCCTACCTCAGGCTCACATCATTCAGTCCTCATCTCTCACTGCTCCTAGGTTATCACAGGAATACATAAACAAATGCTTGTTATCATTTCATGATAAGCTAAGCCAAACTCTGTTGATTACTTTTAATAGTTTCTTGTAGTACTGAGCAGAGAGTTAGCATGCTCATTTACATTAATAGATTTCTTACCATCTGAACCTTTCCCTGTTCCACAAGCAATCAACCTTTTCCATCATCCCATTAAAGTTTTATTTCGGTGCTGTCTCACCCTAGGTGTTAGGAACCCAAGATGCTGTGAGATGATAATTAAGTCTGCTTGGAGAGTACTCCATCTGCCAGATAGGTGGATGAAAGAGCCTGATAGTTGACCAGATATCATCAATGCTTGTACAGGTGTCAAGTCAGGAGATTCTATCATCCAGCTTCCAGAGGTTGTGTTCTCCAAACAGATTCTCTGTATTATAAGAAGGCTAACAGTAGATAAGCCGCTATGTATTATTAGGCTATACTGGCAGTCATGATAAATGAGTAAGTGTATAAGCCTTGTAAAGACATAAACATGTATAACCTTTTGTTTGGTGGGTCTGAAGCAGTGTTAAAATATATCACAGTCAATGCTTTTATTATTTTTGCTTACATGGATGGACTATGACTCAGTTGCTTCTAAGCCACCATTTCTATTTTGATAGTAGGAGAAACTGCTCAATGTCTTTTCTTCATGAAAACACAAAATGCCCCAGGTATAATGTGACCTAGAATTAGGGATTTTGGCTTACTTTAAATATTAAATGACAGTGGGGTAAGCCTTTTGTGACCTTGGTAGAAGTCCATAATAATTGAAGTTTGTACATTAACTGTCATTGCAGTTGCAGGTACCATTTTGTAATCCTGCAATGATGGCCGCCCAGACTTTAGTAGTCCCAGTGACATTACATCCGGTACAACACACCTGTGTATTCTTGCTGTGTGAAAATAAGTATTTGCTATGCGTTGAGATCGGTGAGCATAGTTGTGGAGTCAGAATGATTCTTTTCGTCCATATGATATCAAATTGTTTTGTATCATTAATTATTTCACATGCTTAAATGGAAGCAACTTGGGGTTTGACATCCCTTCCCTGCCAGACACAATATCTGGTAGGAGAAGGTGGAGGAGTGCATTCCTTTAGAAAGACTTATGACTTCTTGCCTTACATGGGTCTTCTCTAGTTTTTCTTGTATTTTTTGTCTTTTATTTTTTATTGCATTACATTCCAGGAGCTGTGGTGTCATTTTTATCTTTCGCATGAGGAATCGACTTAAATTGCAGTGAACTTAAGTAAAGTGGAGGACTGAATGTTACTTTCTGATTCATAAATAAGTAAAACAATTTACCTCTATTAGGGTTCATCAATTTTAGGAGATAGCTTGCAAATCATAACATTTCTTCCATATTTGCATCAACCAATGTATTGTCTTGGTTTCCTGTATATCACTGAAATGTCCAATGTGCTACCTGACCCTATATACCAGTTTCTCCCTATCTCTTTCTTCAGAGAATTTCACTACTAGAATCAGGTAATAGAATTTGCTGTTGAACAAATACAGTTTTCTTTCATCATAACATCATTGCTCTCTCCCCCTCCCCAGTGCCTATTTGCTGGTTGACGAAAAGAAAGCTGTTTGGAATATTGTAAACTTACTCTAATGTGATGCTTTGTGAGAGTGGCAAGGGAATGGTTAACAAACTAAACTTGAGGAAAACTGATCACCCTTCAGGAATTATGGCTGTTGCACTCTTGCAGTAGGGAAAAAATATAGTGGATAAGGTCACTAATCAGTTTGCTGGAGTGAGTGCTAGAATTTCCTAAGATATTCTTTTCTCAAAACAGCTCTTTTGAAGTATGCTGAAGCAAAATTGACCATTATGTTCTTAGAAGGCCATTGATGAATGTGTTGTATGCCAAGTTGTGGATAAGGAAAATAAATAAGTTTGGACGATTTTGGATCGACACAGGATTGTGCTTTTCAGTGTTATTAATTGCTTACTTCGGAAACTTCAAGGTTTGGAGCCTCTCAAGTTCCAAGAAACACTTTAGTGTTATTAGATGATTATTTAAACATCCAGCAGGTATTGATTGAAGCACGATGAGAGGACGATCCATCATTTAGAACTTATTTCATACCTTAACCATCTTACCATTTGGTGTTCCACCCTTGTGTTCTGTATATCATCATTAAAGAAGCCATACCAACCTGTCAGATCATTACTTGTTTGATTTGTGTCACTCATTTTCCTTAATTTTTGTTTATAGAATTGTCTTTATCTTTTAAGTGTAAATGTGGAAATAGAATATTAACAATAAATGATCTGCTATGGCAGTCCCCTGGTTTTACTTTAGCAATAACCCTTTTGAAATTTGATGACAAGCAGTGAAATATGCTGTTGTCTAATGAAGAACCTTTGTCTTCTATGGAAGGTAAAATAATAGTACAAGGAACTGTGTACTTTCAAAAAGGCTACAATATATGTAAGTACCAGTACAAAAATCTGAAAAAATAATAAGCAAAATATCTGAAGGTGCAAGCCCTTGGATGATACTATAATTATCTGTAAATATGGAAATAGACTGAAGATACTGGTTACCACTTTTAAGAGAATGAGCAAGAAGACTAAAAATGCTATGTATGTATGTTATACATAAACACATGCAAAATCCATATCCTTAGTCATACAATGAAGAGAATCCTGAAATTACTCCAATGAAAAGACATGAATCTGATTAATAATAGGATGCAAGAAAATAGAAAAGAAACAACTGCAATCAGATCAGCTTGGTTGACTGATTTGTCAGTAGAATGAGACTAAAATTGGCAAATTTTAACATACTAATATAATCCTGATAGGAGTGGAAGTAATGTAAATTGATGACAATCACGGCCATGCACATCACTTTTAAAGGGAGATGAAAAAATGCAATAGTTTATTAATCTATACATTATAGGTAAACAATACAGTGGACTTTTTTTTTTTCTTTCTTAAATGGAAACGGTTACTTTTGTGGTTTGCAGTAGAAATGGTAGTGATACTGAAAAAGATGAATAGAAGAAAATTATCAGTTAATAATAATGATGATAACCAAAATACTGTTAACAATGATAATTGTTGAAGTAACATCCTAAAATATAACAATCGTATATAAAAATAAAAGTGAAAATGTCGATACACATCATCGAAAATAGATACAAATAAGAGGAAAGGAAGATAATGCTAAAAGTTGGACATCAGAGAAAAACGGTAAAATCGTCTTTAAAAGTCAAATTCGGAAATTAAATGAACAAATATATAGTAACTACCAATGACAAGGATAAGCCTGATTTGCAGAACAAATGCTATGCCAGGCTTGTTTGCACTGAGGCTACTAGTACTACTAATACTACAATGACCTTTTTTTTCATTTCTTCTAAAGATAGTAATGGTGATCTAAAAAAGAAAAATGAAAGATGATACCTATAACATAAATACTGAAAACTGATAAAAATGATGATGATAATGATATGCTGATGACTAATAGTAATCATTTCATTATGATGATAACTATAACAAAAACAAATAGTGGCAATAATATATTTAATAAAAATGATACCAACAACAAAGATGAAAACAGTAAATCAATAATAATAATGACAATCGTAAGGGTAACATTTACTACAAAAAATAGTAAATATATTTACAAAAAAAGTTTCAAAATAACACATCCCAAAGTTAAATGATAATTTAAAGATGGGTCCCTCTGACCCTTGTTCTTCACTCACATATACCCCCCCCCCACACACACACACACGCACACGCACACGCACACGCACACGTACACGTACACGCACACGTACACGCACACGCACACGCACACACACATACTACACAGACACACTACACACACACACACACAAACACACACATACTACACACACACACACACACACACACAGACACACAGACACAGACACACACACACACACACACACACACACACACACACACACACACACACACACACACACACACACACACACACACACACACACACACACACACACACACACACACACACACACACACACACACACACACACACACACACACACACACACACACACACACACACACACACACACACACACACACACACACACACACACACACACACACACACACATTTTTCACTAACAATTGTTGTTGTGCATACACATAATGAGTGCGCCTTGTCATAAATTATCTAATCTATTGCGTCTCTCACCTACTAGTAGAAAAAACAGCGATCTTTTAGAAATGGAATCCGGCAAAGCCTGAGTTTTCGCTTCATTTGACAGAAGTGCATTCGAGCGACCAACGCATATTTGTGTATTTCTCAATGACGTACTTCTTATTCTTCATGCTCTGAGAATGATAAAGAATAAATGAATGAATATAAGATTAAAGATAAATTAATGAATATAAGAATAATGATAAATAAATAGTATGTATAGAGAAACAGTAATAACTAAATGTCAATTCTGAATTCCCTTGACTTTAGTTACCCTCGTTTTACAGACACAGTTGACAGATATATTCGACCAAGTATATACAATGGCATTTGGACTCTATACATGGTGTCCTAACAATACCAATGTCATTATAACACACTTCCTAAAACCCGGAACATAAACCACGATTTGTAGCGACCAGCATCTCGGGAGAGGGCGACTCCTTCCACAAACTCGCACACCATCGCTCCCTCATTCCTCGCATTACGCCATTCCCAAGCATTCCATGGACTAAATTCCCTCTCAGTCTTCCCGGACGAGCATCACAAGAGCGGCAGCACAGTGTGTAATCTGCAGCTCGGGCTCCTGAGATAAGAAACAATGGCGAGGCAGACTGACACTCGCGCCCCTCTCGCTCCCTCCTCCTGCCTGCCTCTTTTCCCTCTCCTGTCGTGAGCCACAGGGCGGACATGGCGAAGCAGGAGTGCTTGATTGTGCTGTCGGCATCGAGACTTGGTAATGGCTATTGGCTGGATTGGTGATGATTTGCTTGGCTGGTAGTCTTGTTATAGTGTGGATAACAGGTTGCTGTAGTGATGATTAGTAGTAGTGGTGGTGGTATTATCCTCGTTTGTGGTGTGTTCGTTTTGTGACATTTGTAAAAATTATGTCTGCACCAGTGGCTGTACTTGGAGCTAGCCAGCAAGCAAACATTTTTATGGTGGACGGTGTCAATGAATTATTTTCACATACTTATGTCTGTCTACCTTTACCTTATGACCCACTGTATTTTAATAGCTTGATAAAATAACAGGACATATGGTGTAGGAAGCTGTAGATTAATGCTACTTGAAAGCTTGCTGTTTTCTTTTATATGACCTGAATCTGTGATACAGAAAAAATGATGTGTCTTAAAAAAAACATAAAACAATAGTGATTGTTCAGCATGGAACAGCATCTAGTGATGCCATGGTGCTTTCACTTTACGCTCCAGCAAAGAAAAAAAAAAGATCTATGAGCATTCTGGTGAAGTAGAGCTTAGACTTCTCTTTTATTAACATAGTAAATTGCTGCAAGCTTTATCGCACCAGAATATACAGTATATGGTAGAAGTTTGTTATTCAGTGGGAGACGGCAAGGTCGCAGCACCTGATGCGTACATGCACTAACTACTATAAATGATTTTGGGCTTACCTCTGTTTTTTACAGATTAATTTTCATACCTGACTGTATTATTTTTTAAAGATTTTTGCGATTCCAGAATTTTTTTTTTTTACATAATATATTATAAAAGTGTGCGGATCTACGCAACAAGTGCTGCTTTGGCCTCTGCTCCGTCCTCAGGCAGGGGTTTGAAAAATATTCACTATATATGTTCTGGCAAGATCAAGCTTGTAGAGCTACGTGGCAAGGGATCGTCAAACAGAAATGTAATTCAAGCTTTTACTTGCGTAAATATACTGTTTTTTGTTGGCCTTTGCTGGAGTGCATAACACAGGCCATAGTATTGCTTGATCTTGTCTTATTCTGGATGATTATTACAATAGTTAATGCTGCATAAAGAAAATCTATGATTGATAGCATTTTAAGTGTATGTTATAACAAAATTGGCAAGGAGTAAAAGATAAAGATATTGTTATATTTATATAGGTAATTCTTCACACTACCTGTGATAGATAAAAACTAAATAAAATTAATTATAGATGAGCTAATACCCTATTTTTCATGAATGGAACAGAGGATGTTTTTGGAAGAACACCTTCATGAAAAGCTTTCATTTTGTGAAGATTTTTTCTTCCGAATTTAACCCATTGGTCGCGGTTTAATTAAATATTTATGCAGTAGGATGGCTGGTTTACATTGTCTGGCACGGTGCCATTCGCGTCTATGACCGACTCTGCCTTTGCAGCATATCATGCCATCCACTGCTAATGGGTTAACCCACACAGGACGGGTGGTACAGTATTGTACCGCGCATTCAAAAGCCCAGTGGCCGGGCGGCACAGTATTGTGCCAGCCATTCAATTGATTTAGGCCTAATAATTTGAACGCCCCGGCATTTGGACATTCAAGGCTAGAATTCCCCTGTCATGGATGGGTTAAGATAGGAGATTGTGCACCTTTATTTTGTCAATTATCTCTCTTGCTGTATTTACCTATTCTAACTACAAGATGCTCCCTTATTATCTAGTCATATGTCACTGTACCTCATTGTATGCGCTCCTTGTCTCTTGCTGGTTCTCCATTGAGATATTCCACAGGGAGAAAATGTCAGAGCAGAGTTTAACCCATCCACGACGGGGGAATTATAGCCTTGAATGTCACAATGCTGGGGCGTTCGAATTATTAGGCCTAAATCAATTGAATGGCTGGCACAACACTGTGCCGCCCGGCCACTGGGCTTTTGAATGAGCGGTACAGTACTGTACCACCCGTCCAGAGTGGGTTAATAGTGCATATTGTTAATTTGCCAGGTTATATTTTAACTAACAAATGAAAAATTCTACAATACACATGATGCTTGACAACTAGCGTAACATTTCTTATTACCACACTGGCAAAAGGTACACAAGGCATTGGTAGGTGAATGGACTTATTCAAGTACAATGGCAGTCACAGTTAAGTTACAAAGTACAAATTGACCAGTTTAATTGTGACATTAATAAGCATTAGTATTTAAAAATGTAAATTGAGCCTTGAGGCATAGATACAAAGTAAGAATAATTTGATTGTCTGACATGTTTAAAAAAAAGGAAATATGATAAGTACCTATATATTGTCAAGTGATCCATATGGACTGATTTCTTGTCCAAGTGAATATTTTGAACTAATGTAGGAGAGAAGACAGCAATAGCAAATGCTTTTATATCCAATATTGATATGAAAATTTAAATGCTGTTTCATTAAATGTAAGTTTGTGAAATACTGAACTGTTAATATATATATATCTCATGGTAAATATTTATAAGGTCATAAGGTTGTAACTAGGTGGAATATTTGGAAAATCATCTGTTAAAATAATAAACACATAAATTAAAAAGCCATGCTAGGAACAAAATAAATGAGATGTTTGTATTTTCTTCTTCTGAAGAGTTTGGAACATCATAACTTTTATATAATTCCTACTGTGGCTATATTATATTTCAAATTACAGTTAACCATCTGTTTATTCATCTTTGAAGGAACAAAATCCCTAGTAGATATTTTATAGATTTGCATTAGCAAATTTGATAGAGGTGAACAGTAATATCATATTTGTTGAGGTCTGATAACTAAGAAATATGAATTTAAGATTTCATTTTTGCAATAAGCTGAACTAAAATTTTGCTTTGCTGCAATATCAAGATATTTTTTCCTTTACAACTGTAGTTTCTGTTTTTTTGATGTTCAAGTTATCCCAGAGTATGAGTTGAACTAAACCTATAGATAAAAGGTTTGGTAATTAATTGTAATTATTATTTTATTTTATAATTTCTAGTAATTTCCTTTTAAGATATATGGTAAATTTGATGAAAATTCATTAAAAGGTAATATTGTGATATATTTTGATTGAAAGAGACTGACATTTTTCAAGCAGAAATACCAGTTTTGGCCATTAAGAGATATGCATTTTTAAGACCTTTTGGTCATGAGGACCTCGCCTGAGCCTTCTGATCCCCCCTTAGAATATTTTGAGGGGGCTTTTTCTAATGAAAGTCAACCTCTATAAACTCCTGATATTTGATGTTCCTTTCAAAATAAGGTTATTGAATTGTATTTGATTTATATTTGTTAAGGATACTATTAAGGAAATATAATTGATTTATAGTTTGCCTTAATATAACACCATTTTTTTTAGCAACTTTTAATTTATTTTTAGGTCTCAGAAAGTTCAATTTTTTTCCCGAAGTTTGCTAAGTTTCACTCTAGACATTTTTGTGGTATTGTGTGCCATGAGTTATCCCCAGAAAATTAGGCAAATTATATATTTCTTTAAAAAAATGGTTATTGTATACTTTGAAAATTTTCAGTAAACAAAGAAAGTACTTATCATCATCACCGATAAATTTTATTTACTTACAGGTGTGTCGGCTCCATCCTTCCTCCAATGCTACAAGTTGACACAGTCAGCCTTTAGCATACAAATAGCTACTCCTGATGTAAGGTTCCTTTTGAAATTTGATTCTTGTCACTAGTGAGACTGAAATGTTTCCTTTCACAATAGTTCATGCAGTATGAAAGTTATTCACATTTGATAATTTTTCATTGCTACCTGTATCAATATGATTGATTGTTTGATCCTAAAGTTTTGATAGAGGCAAAATATTCACAGTTTGATTTTTGTCGTAGGTAAATAAGTAGTAGTAGCAGAATAACCAAAATTTGACTATTTTTGTAAGTGAAAATGACTTTTTTATCTTCCACCTTATGATATTGCATTACTGATATGATCTACAGTAAAAGTTATTCAGCATTGCATTGTCCATTATAATGCAGATGTAGGAGGGATCTTTTGAAATCACTTATGATGTCAGCAGCAGATTGCAGTATTTGATGACATCATTTCATACTAATTTTATGGTTAGATCAAAATAAACTTTTCATTAAAATGTTGAGTTTAAGGCATATATCATAGAGTTGTATAATATTTTAAATGGTCTCCGTATGCAGGCAGCAGCACCAGTCTTTGTGGACAAGGATGACCAGAGTAATCGTTGGCTTAATGACATCACAGCAAAGAATCTGTTGGTACCAAAGTCACTTGCAGATGTAGAAGGTAAATGTTTGTTGGTGGCAATACTAGAAAGTTATATTTCAGAACCATTATGTGGATTTTAGTTATAAAATATAATAAAATTAGTACTGGTCTTATATGTAAAGAAACTTATGAAGACTATATTTTACAGGTGGCCAGTATTCATGCATTGTAGTACCACACAGTCCAGGTGCAACTGAAGATCTAGCAGCTAGTGAAACTTTAGGCAGAATCCTTATCCATTGTCTCTCAGAACGCAGTAAGTGTTGTAGTTATCATTTTTTTTTTTTTTTTAGAAAAGTAAAAGTACTTCAGATATGATGTATGAAAATACTGTTTGCAAAAGATTGTTACTTGAATATAATGAGTTTATTGTTTGATACAGAGCCAGTGTGTGCTGTTGGTCTTGGTGTCTGTGCATTGTTATCAGCTGTAAGAACTGATTCTCAGCACTGGGTGTTCAGAGATATAGCTTTAACAGGGGTAAGAATTTGTGGTTTTCATCATTTTTTGAAAACTTGAGTCTTAGTAATATTTTTCCACATGTAAAGTATATATGATACCTATGAAAATTAGGAAATGTTCATAGAGGAAAAGTTGAAGAGGTTAAAGTGAAAAGACCACAATAATCAAATTAATTTTTAATTTAGTTTTCTACTGTCGGATTGGACTATATGTATTTGAAAAGCTATGTATTTTTTCTGGATTAAGCCCAAATGTAGTACATTGATATAATGTTACCTTTTTGTGTTCCTTCCAGTCTTCCTTGGCTGAGGTAACAGCAGCTTCCTATTTCTCCTCATTACCCATGATCCCTGGTGATGCCATACTGGATAGAGCCGGAATATTTTCCACAGGGGCGCCATCCAGTGTTCACATTGTGGTTAATGCTGGTGTGGTAACAGGTCAGAACCCACAGTCTACTCTCTCGGCTGTTCAAAACATGATACTCCTGGCCAACCAGAGGTGAGCTGACCAACAAGAGGTCTACGAGAGAATTTTCTTGGTTTACTTCTGTATGATATGAGAAATAGGTGCATTTTCCTCAGAAATTAATACCATTGAAAAACACCAGAAGAAACTCTTGATTTTTTAAATTATATGTTTCAATAAATGATGGCTAGTTGATGGTAATATGCTTGAGTAGTTTCACATGATTTAAAGCCTAATTTTTATCTCTTTTTGCAGGCAAAGTAAAGCAAAGTGAAGAGTAGTGAAAACTATCTACAATATCCTCTGCATCTTCAGTGAGACTTCTGGGTAGTATTTTATAAGTAGCAATATTTATATTAGTTATATATTGTGTTATCAATGTCCTCTGCTCAGCTGCTGTTGAATATTGTTATCTGATGAGTTTTTGAAAGTATAATTGCCTCATGGGCTTCCTATTTCTGTACAAACAGTTGCAGAAATGGTAAGTGATTTTTTAAACAGAAGCTTTAAGTGATTTTTGAGAAATGAAGAAGGTTCTTGATTTTTGAAGTGAAATGCCTTCTACCTCAAGATGATTTATTTTCCATGGGAAATCTGTGAATCCATATGATAATACAGTATTACCTCTATGATTCAGATCTGAACAAGCATTTAATTAAAGGACACTGATGAAAATCTACTGTTGGTTTATAATCAGGTTTATGAATATTTATATTAAAAAAAAAAAAAAATCGCTAAAAGAAGAAATAATTTTGTAAACAGCTGATTGTTATTTTCTCAACTATCCCCTGCCTGTCCTTTGCCTCATGAATGAGAGTCATGAGTTAAGGTAAGGCTTATTTGTTTGTTTAAGAAAGGGGATATTGCTGCTTTTTTATATTCATAAAGAGTGTTTAAACTTTTTTCATATATATTGTATTTTTTTTTCATATATATATATATATATATATATATATATATATATATATATAATTTTATATATATAAAATGGTATTCTCATTCTTTTGCCAGAAATATTAGTTTTAACAACTTTATTATGGAATGCTGGCTCAATACATTTGTCGTTTTCAGAAAATCAACAGGTGACTGTATACAAGATTATTGCTTGTGTACCAGTCTTTCTGATGAATGCTGATTAGGCCAGTCTGTGTGTTATGTATTTATGGAATAGAAAATTTGAAGGTTAAAACTTGTACCAGTGTTACTCCATACTTCACAAATGATACTTTTTCCACTATTCTTGGGAAAATTTAGAGTTTCGGATGTTTTTGCCGTAACTTCACAATGAATAGTAAAAATAAATAAAATTATTGTTTTTTATGTATTTACATATTCTACATAGCTGCATCTGAATGAATTAATTTCCGGTTACTTTAATTGACTATAACCTGAGTTTATTGTGATTTTCAAAAAATGTATGATGGTAATATCAGTGTTTATTTTTCATACATGACTGATCATTCCTCTTCCATATGCTTTAATGTGATATTGGATAATGCATCAAAGTTTAGCTTAGAGATTTCTTAAAGTCATCTTATTCTTTTAGAAGTTTCTAGGAATCTTTGTTTACCGTGTTAGGTTTTGAAGCACAAAGAGCTATCAACTTTCAGGAAAAAGACAACATAATGCCACCAAAGATATTACCTCACCTTTTGATAGGTGAAAAAAACTTACACTAGAAAACTAACAATTTTTAGTGTAATGATAGACGTTTATTTAGGAAATAACACATTTTTTTTTTAGGGTGAGTAAAAAGGCAAATTAAAACTAAGTTTTTTGTGGGATCATATTCT
>BOPN01002396.1:85153-87653 GCA_017312705.2 Penaeus japonicus | reverse complement strand
GCTACTTAGAATTAGGATTAAGGAACTTAATTCTCCTAGGTGAATCTACATGCTGTTTATGTCTAATTTATGTGATGTTTAGTTATTGGGTATGGTTTGAGTCACCTTCCTCTTCTTGTTCTGCCTGCACATCCTTCATTGGTTGTACTTTAGAGCAAGAGGTTGATAACTTGCCATATGCCAGCGCTCTATAAAGATAGTGCTTGCTAGAGATCGTGGATGGGTGCCATTCAAGGCTCTCTCTCCTTCTGGTGCTAAAAGAAAGTGGTGCCATCTAGGTTTTGGATGTTAGGTTTGCTTAATATTATGGTAGTTATAGTAATTATGACTGCAATCGTCATCATCACTCACCCCTTACTTATAGTACAATAAATTAGCACAGTGATCCAAAATCCACGAATGCCATATACATCATGATGCCTGTTAGGCCAAAGCTCCTGCATCACGGATTTCATGACACCCGTCCACAATGGGTTCATGAGTATAGATATAAATGCAAATGCAAACACGCACACGCACACGCACACGCACACGCACACGCACACGCACACGCACACGCACACGCACACGAACACGAACACGCACACTCACTCGTACACATACACATACACATACACATACACATATGTATATTTGCCAAAATTCTTTACATAGGCATGTATTGATGATTTCAATAAAGTAGAAGGGAAATGCAGGAAAGCATCAAGGGCTCCACGACCAATGGAAAAATGAATTGTATTGTTAGTCTTGGATTACATCCTTTTCTCATCAAGTCTCTTCGTTTACATTTCAGGGTCGCAGGCAGAGGATTCTAGGCTTCTTAGCATGTGTACTGATGGGCCTCATCTGCTTTTCTCTGGCAGCCATGTACTTCCCCCTGCTTGTGTTTAAGGCACGCAAGTTTGCCCTGCTTTTCACCCTTGGAAGCCTTTTTTCTGTCCTCAGGTAAATAAATCATGATTTATGAATCCCTCTGTATATATTGTATCGAAATACATATGTCAGTCTTTCTATCTCTCAATGCAGATACATTATAATTTGAATATATAGACCTGTATACATATATTTTTTTAGCTTATCAGTGGAAATATGTTTTTGAGATATTGAAACATACCTTGTTCACTATGATATAATAATGTACAGTATTATAGTGGCTAGAAGTTTTATTGACAGAAAATTATACAATGCTTTGTTTGATAAAATATCCTTTATTTGATTCTTTCCAGTTTCTCTTTCCTTTGGGGCCCAGTAAACCATCTGAAGCACCTGTTTTCTTCTGAACGTCTAGTCTTCACATCCATTTACTTCTTGTCCCTCTTTGCCACACTCTATTTTGCTCTCAGCCTGCAGTCCACCATTTTCACGTCGATAGCAGCGATAGTCCAAGTTGTCGCCTTACTGTGTTTTGTCCTTAGTAATGTACCTGGTGGACAGACGGGCCTCAAGTTCTTTTCAAGCATATGCTCATCCATGGTCAAAACCACAGTGTCAAAAGCTCTTCCAGTTTAGCCACAGTCAGTTGTCTTTTTCCAATTTCCCAAATGTCATGGTGTGTGTGCATCTTCTTTATCATTTAACCTTTTCATCATAGCATCAAATCATGGACATTAAAGATTATACCTTGTCTGTCTTTGTGGTAGTATCTGTATGTATATTTATATATATATAGTTTTATTTCTGTCTGGTTGACTTTGATAAGCTGTTCTTCTTAGTAAAGGTAATCTTCAGAGTAAGAAGGTTATGAATATTAAGGCTGGTCTGAGTGAAGGTGAAAATATAATCTTTCAAGAAGTATTACAGGGAACGCACTTTGAAAATCCTCACTTGTTTACATATTCAGTATTAAGAAACATGTCTTACCATCAACTGAAGAATTGTCATTGTACAGTGCTGTGTGTATAATAGGTGGTACAGTTCATTATAATCCTTTCTTAAATTTATATATTTTTTATAAATTTGAAAGGCATTTTTACTAAACGATATTGTTATTATCTAAAACAACATTCTAGGGTTATAATTATGGTTATCTGTGATAAGTGGCATGATGGTTGAACCATTGATTAAAAGGAATTGAAATGTGATAAATCCAGTGAAAGTTATGCTATGGCTGTTTTAAGCAAAATTGGCCTATGTATTATTTCCTTTGAAGTGAAAACAAAGTTGCAGCTAATCTTTGACTTTAATTATTTACTTCCTATTCAACAAGACCAATATTTATATCTTTCTTGTATTAAAATGTTCTTTAGGAATACACAACCATGGGAACTATCATTATTGTAATTCTTTAAGGTTTATATTAAGCATATTGAGAATGTAAATGATGTTGAGAGCAATGCAGGGGAAAGAAGATAATTAAATTACCAGATGAAATACCTGTCTGATGATAACCAAGGGGTAACAAAGTGTATGTATTGCATATTATTCTGCAATTAGGGGTGCAGTCCTT
This sequence comes from Penaeus japonicus, assembly GCA_017312705.2. Lineage (NCBI taxonomy): Eukaryota > Metazoa > Arthropoda > Malacostraca > Decapoda > Penaeidae > Penaeus > Penaeus japonicus. The sequence goes on along the minus strand of BOPN01002396.1, from coordinate 85,207 downwards.
TGTTCTTTTTCTTGGGTTATATCAGACTCACGGAAATTTTATAATTTATATTGA
>BOPN01002396.1:65408-67458 GCA_017312705.2 Penaeus japonicus | reverse complement strand
GAGAGAGAGAGAGAGAGAGAGAGAGAGAGAGAGAGAGAGAGAGAGAGAGAGACAGAGACAGACAAAGAGACAGACAGACAGACAGACAGAGAGAGAAAGAGAGAGAGAGAGAGAGAGACAGAGATAGAGACAGAGACAGAGAGAGAGAGAGAGAGAGAGAGAGAGAGAGAGAGAGAGAGAGAGAGAGAGAGAGAGAGAGAGAGAGAGAGAGAGAGAGACAGAGACAGAGACAGAGAGAGAGAGAGAGAGAGAAAGATAAAGAGAAAGAGAGAAAGAGAGAAAGAGAGAAAGAGAGAGAGAGAGAAGGGAAGAGAAACACAGACAGACAGACAGACAGATGAATAAATAGATAGATAGAGACAGACAGACATCTTGTACATGATACAAACCATCGAATATATATCTAAGCAGACAAGCGCCGAGAAGCAACTCAGACGGTGCAACGAACAGACGGCCGTCGACTCATTCCCTTGCCAATTAGGTCATAAATTAAACAGACATTAATTTCTCATCAACAGAAATGCGCTGAAACACTTCCTTCCTTACCGCCTTCAACTTGCTTCGAACGCATAGAGTGTTATGGTCGATATTCTTAGTTTTCTCTATCTCTGTTCGACCTTACATACATCCTTTTTTTTCAATTACAGCGATCCTCCTTGCCTCGTTACATGTACATCAGTTTATTGCTGTATTTCTGTCTTTCTTCTGTTCTCGATATTCTTCTGTTCTCGATAAATCAATGCATGATTAATCTGACTTTTAATTTTATTGATTTATTCATTTTTTTTACTCGGTGTGTCTAGACCGATGACGACGTTAACTGAGACTTTAGATCGAGTTCAACTCCGACTTTAAAAAAGAAAGAAATAAAAATAAAATACAAATGGAAATATCTGAAGTTGTATATGACTATAACTTCACGAACCACATAAATTATAATAGCAGTGATAACACTAAAATTACTGAAATCACTATAACACCAGGGATAACTCTAGCTACCAGTCACGATAAAGAACATCAACAAAGTCCTATCTCGTTTCGTGCTAGACTTACGTTGTAGAATATCCTGATTCTGGTGGTGTCCGTATCAATTTCCCTGGAGTCGCTGTAGGATTCGTAAGTGACGTCACTGCAGGCGCTCTGGCACTCACAGCCGCCCCTTGTCTGGCGGTGGGAAGCCCTTACTTGTGTTTAGGGTTCACTCTGTGCGAACTCGTCTAGTCTCCTGCTATTGAGTGCTAAATGGACCGTTAGTTGCATTTTTTTGTGGTTACACGAGTCATTGTTGTAGTTAGTATTTTGACTTATATTGACATTATTAAAAGTACGGGCATGGCGATAAGTGAGGTGGTGATGGTAGTTCTAAGGAACTTTACTTAAATAGTAACTTTAAGCACTATCGCTCTTGCTACAACTATAAACTATCAACAACAAAGAATTACAACTATTACTACCTAGTACGATTATTGACATGCTATTATTGCAAATAGTATTGATACCATCACTGCTGCGGCTCATACAGGTTACCTCTTACCCGCTAGCAGTGCACATGAGAACACAAAAAACAAAAAAATATACATCGTTACCACTGGACTCACAAACTAACGACACAACACTCAAAACACTGAAAAAAACAAAACAACAACAGCAATAAACATGTCAAACAAACCCAATTCCCTCCATAGAGCAGCGTTTCAACAAATCCCAAACTGAAACTGTATTGCTCGGCGGAGGTGCAGGGGGCGGCGCTCCCGGGGGTCATGAAGGGCAGCCAGCATCCTCCTCCTTCAGAAAAAGCTCGCTCGAAGCACCTGAGCTCGCAGTCCCGATCTGAATAACCGGATCGGCTTTCGCACGGGCTGTTCCAGGAGTCCAGTGTGTTGAACTGCGAGAGAGGGAGAGAGAGAGAGAGAGAGAGAGAGAGATAGACAGACATATATATATATATATATATATATATATATATATATATATATATATATATATATATATATAGATAGATAGATAGATAGATAGAGAGAGAGAGAGAGAGATAGACAGACATATAGAT
>BOPN01002396.1:55408-60408 GCA_017312705.2 Penaeus japonicus | reverse complement strand
GAGGGAGAGAGGGAGAGGGAGAGGGGAGGGAGAGAGGGAGAGGGGAGAGGGAGAGGGGAGAGGGGGAGAGGGAGAGGGAGAGGGAGAGGGAGAGGGAGAGGGAGAGGGAGAGGGAGAGGGAGAGGGAGAGGGAGAGGGAGAAGGAGAGGGAGAGGGAGAGGGAGAGGGAGAGGGAGAGGGAGAGGGAGAGGGGAGGGAGAGGGAGAGGGAGAGGGAGAGGGAGAGGGAGAGGGAGAGGGAGAGGGAGAGGGAGAGGGAGAGGGAGAGGGAGAGGGAGAAGGAGAGGGAGAGAGAGAGAGGGAGAGAGGAGAGAGAGAGGGAGGAGAGGGAGAGGGAGAGGGAGAGGGAGAGGGAGAGGGAGAGGGAGAGGGAGAGGGAGAGGGAGGGGAAGAGGAAGAGGAAGAATGAGAGCGAGAAGGAAAGGGAGAGGGATAGAGAGAGAGAATGAGAGAGAGAAGAGAGAGAGAGAGAGGAGAGAGAGAGAACAGAAAGAGGAGAGAAAGAGAGAGGAGAGAGAAGGAAGACAGTAAAAGGGAGAGAGAAAGGAGATTGAGGGAGAAGAGACAGGAAGGAGAGAGAGAGAGAGAGAGAGAGAGAGAGAGAGAGAGAGAGAGAGAGAGAGAGAGAGAGAGAAAGGACAGAGAGGAGAGAGAGAGAGAGGAGAGAGGAGAGAGGGGGAGAAGAGAAAGGAAAGCAGAGAGAGAGAAAACGAGAAAGAGAAAGATAGGTAAGTAGGACAAGCGAAGACCAAGGACTGCGGCGCTGGTTGCTGACCTCCACAAGGAAGTCGTTGAGGCGATATCCGATGTCGTTCAGGAGAGTCGTTTCGTTGTGGACCGCAAAGAGGTGCGCCAGACTGATCTCTGACCTCTTCAGCCCTATCTGTCTCGCCGCCTCCTCCTCGAACGCCCGGGATCGCTCGGGGCTGAGGGCGACGCGGGCGGAAAGGATGTAACTACTACAGGTGGAAAAAAACCTCGCGTAGACCCACGGGCTTGAACGTACATACACCAATGAGTAGTTAAAGGAAAACTCCTGGAGTGGATGAAGGACTTTTCATGAAAGAAATGAGCGCAGCGACGGAGTACTTCAAGGATCATTCTTATCCCACTCAGGTATCGCAGACGACGCAAAACATTTACAAAAAAAGGGTAATAAACGAAGAATCATGCGGCTGCCTCTAGAAGGACGGCGCGACCTGGAAAATGGAATTCTACACCAATAAATGGCATGTGGTCGGGTTCGGGGAAAGTAAAAATCGACCCCCATACCAATGCAATTTAGGGGACAACTCCGTACTGAACTCTGCGGATAAAGAAAAAGACTTTGGATTCATTGTAAACGTCAATTGAAATTCAGACGATCACAGAAATGAAAAGGTTCATGAAATGTTAACGCTGATCGTAAACATGAAGAGGTCACTCGTGTACGTGGACGAAGATAAGGTTAAACAATTATCATGGCCATTATGAGAACTATTCTTGAATACGCTGCAGTAGTATGGAGCCCCCACCTAAAAAAAAAAAAAAAAAAAAAAAAAAAAAGTAGACAAATTAGAAAGAGTTCAAATAGCAGTTACGACATGGGCACCAACGCTCAGAGATATGAGCTACGAAGATAGATTATTGAAAGTAGGACTTAATACTTTGGAGGAAAGATGTAAACGGGGTGACATGATTATGCTTTGCAACATTGCCATAGGAGAGGTTGAGTTAAGCAAGGGGGATTTTATAATTTTGAACATAAGAGGAACGAGAGGTCACAGTAAAAAAGTTAGAAGTAAAGATAGGGGATAAGGATGTAAAAAAATCAGCTTTATAAACTATTCAATAATGGCCCAACCTCCCTAGTCACGTGGTGTGTGTGCTAGAGATGTGCAACACTAGTTATATGACAATCTAGAATTAGCAGATTGAAATAACTAGGTAGGAACAACTAAGTAAAAAACATATTTATAACCACACATATATACAAGGAAGAAAATATCTATAATCACGAAGCCATTTAAAAGAATTAGCGGACCTGTAAACCTCATCTCCAAAATGGTCATGCAATGTTTTGCATAATACTGTAGTTACATCCATTGCACAAATACAGAATTTCTCTACACATCGTCTAAGTGAAAAGAAATTTAACAGACTCCATACATTCAAGACAATTACATACATATATCAATAACACCATCAACCCCAAACCCTAAAAATGCCAATCTATAATTCATTATCAAATCACCACAAACAGAAACACGGATCGAGAAACAGACACAAAAACAAAAGAACGCAGTGAAGCGAGAGGCGCGCAGACACGTTTCTCAGAGCGAGGCAAACGCAGTTACGGCTAACTAGTTGTATAACTTCATCCACAGAGAAACTAGGAAGTTATATGAATTCACCCCTTCAAATCTGGGACCTTTAGTAACAACTGTTAATTGAGGAGACATAAGTCGATACGTAAGTTATCAATTCAATTAAATGGGGAGGATAGATGTAGAGAGAGAGAGAGAAAGAGAGAGAGAGAGAAAGAGAGAGAGAGAGAGAGAGAGAGAGAGAGAGAGAGAGAGAGAGAGAGAGAGAGAGAGAGAGAGAGAGAGAGAGAGAGAGAGAGAGAGAGAGAGAGAGAGAGAGAGAGAGAGAGAGAGAAAGAAAGAAAGAGAGAGACAGGCAGGCAGAGAGGGACAAAGAGAGGGAGAGAGAGAGTTACAAAGATAGGGAGAGTGGGACAAGGACAGAAAGAGAGAGAGAGAGAGAGAGAGAAAGGGAAATAGAGAGAAAGAGAGAGAGAGTGAGAGAGAGAGAGAAAGAGAGAGAGAGAGAGAGAGAGAGAGAGAGAGAGAGAGAGAGAGAGAGAGAGAGAGAGAGAGAGAGAGAGAGAGAGAGAGAGAGAGAGAGAAAGATAGATAGATAGATAGATAGATAGATAAATAGATAGATAGATAGATAGATGGATGGATAGATAGATAGATAGATAGATAGATAGATAGATAGATAGATAGATAGAGAGAGAGAGAGAGAGAGAGAGAGAGAGAGAGAGAGAAAGACAGAGAGACAGAGAGGCACAAAGAGAGGGAGAGATAGAGTTACAAAGATAGGAAGAAAGGGACAAGGACAGAAAGAGAGAGAGAGAGAGAAAGAGAAATAGAGAGAAAGAGAGAGAGAGAGAGAGAGAGAGAGAGAGAGAGAGAGAGAGAGAGAGAGAGAGAGAGAGAGAGAGAGAGAGAGAGAGAGATAAATAGATAGATAGATATATAGATAGACAGACAGATAGATAGATAGATAGATAGATAGATAGAGAGAGAGAGAGAGAGAGAGAGAAAGACATAGAGAGACAGAGAGGCACAAAGAGAGGGAGAGAGAGAGTTACAAAGATAGAGAGAAAGGGACAAGGACAGAAAGAGAAAGAGAGAGAAAGAAAAAGAAAGAGAGAGAGTGAGAGAGAGAGAGAGAGAGAGAGAGAGAGAGAGAGAGAGAGAGAGAGAGAGAGAGAGAGAGAGAGAGAGAGAGAGAGAGAGAGAGAGAGAGAGAGAGAGAAAGAGAGAAAGAGAAAGAGAGAGAGCGTACTTAATTCCCCTTGTCTCTCCCTTCCATTTCAGAAACAAAACAAGATAACCCGTGAGTGAGCGACTAATAGCTCGGTAAGCAAAAGAACACAAACAAAAGGTAAAAAGAACGAACAACAACAAAGGCAACAACAACAGAAATCTATTTATTTAAGTTTATTTAGCAATTGGACAGTTTCTAGTTTATGGGAGACTGCGATATATTTATACGACGTAGAAACTCTCCATTTAAGCAAGCTGGATTTACCGCAGAGCTTTAAAACTTATCTCATAACTTAGCGATGATTCTATATCTTTTCGTTAGATTTCTTTTTGGCCAGTTTGGACGTAAATTATTCTCACACTTTCATTAATAATCGCTCATAAAGTGTTTAATCCGTCTTTTGGTTTGGCAGTGGGACAGAGGGGGATAAAATTTTAGGTATATTTTGGTCTAGATTTTTTTTTTTTTTTTTTTACGTTTGTCTTTCTCTCATATTCGACCCTGATTCTCTTTCCCTCTTCCATATATATTTTTTTGTTTCTTCGATATGCAGGTATTCCATGTAATCACTGTACATTGAAAGGCATGCAGGGGCCAAAAGTCTTTTCATATAAAGTCAGGAGCATTTTTTAAATTTCATTCTTTTGAGAAAGCACAAAGAAAAGCGGGTTATTAAGAAGATGGATTTACCAGAAACTTTTATAAATTCACTGATGCGAAGGAAGGCCAGCAGTCGAAAGAAAAACGCGCCAAAATATGTCTTCCAGGTTCTTCTCTATGAAATATAATTACAAATAATAATTACAAATAAATAATTGCTCATATCCAAAATCTATTTTAGTCACGTGTGCCTTTATACTCACACGGAATCCCACAATTCCAGCATCGAGTTTACATCCTACAATAGAACACATACGAAGGATCAGGGAATATGTATCTCTTAAGCAGAGATCTATGACACACATGCAGAGCAACGAAGTGGATTTCGAACTAATCCTGAGAGGAAACTATGGCGATGCAAGCAAGCAAGCAACGCGTGCGAACTCTGCCTGGACCCAATATCAAAGGGACGCGAGGGAAGAGAAGAGGAAGGTGGAGGGAAGATACTGTCTAATCTTCTGATGTATGTTTTTCCTTTCTTTTCTTTTTTTCTCTCTCTTTCTCTGTCGTTCGCTCTCTCTTCCTCTCTCTCTCTCTCTCTCTCTCTCTCTCTCTCTGTCGTTTGCTCTCTCTTTCTCTTTCTCTCTCTCTTTCTCTTTCTCTCTCTCTCTCTCTCTCTCTCTCTCTTTCTCTCTCGTTTGCTCTCTCTTTCTCTTTCTCTCTCTCTCTCTCTCTCTCTCTCTCTCTCTCTCTCTCTCTCTCTCTCTCTCTCTCTCTCTCTCTCTCTCTCTCTCTCTCTCTCTCACTCCCTCACTCACTCACTCACTCACTCGCTCTCTCTCTGTCTTTTCTCCCGCTTTC
>BOPN01002396.1:37908-45408 GCA_017312705.2 Penaeus japonicus | reverse complement strand
TACGGACCTAGTCTGCTTTTCTTTTACATAGAGAACCACAAATGGGTGTAGAGATGTCATAAACTCAAATACACAGGTGCACACAAACATACACACATACACACACACACACAAACACACGCGCGCGCGTGTGTGTAATTTGCCTTATACCATACGCATCTGATGCCAGAAACAGAACTTCCCTACTTGCAATTATCACTGTATTTAATTTGCAGTGTCGCTGATACACCTTACATATATTATTCTATTCTTTTTGTTAAATTTTAAAAGTTCTCCCCATGTAATCTCTCTCTCTCTCTCTCTCTCTCTTTCTCCCTCTCTCTCTCTCTCTCTCTCTCTCTCTCTCTCTCTCACAGCATATAGACCAGTGGTTCCCAGCCTGTGGTCGGCAAAGGTAGCCCTTGGGGGTCTGTGAATTAAATACAAAATTCCATATATATATACATAGAGGTAATGATAAGCATATTAACAGAAAAAAAATATATACATGCACTCATATGGCAATGTAAGAAGTAAACGGTTTCTGATTATGATTTCTTTTCCTTTTCTATTTGAGTGACCCAAGTTTGAGCCTCCAAGGAAGATCTGTAACTATCTTTAAAGTTGAAAATAAAGTGGAAGCCATGATCAGGAAAACATATTTGGGTCTGAACGTCTGGAGTGTTTGAATCCTTACGAAGACTTTGTGATTTTCTTGCAACTTCTGAAGATCATATCTCTGAAGAAATAAGAAGCCTTTTTATTCAGCATTTGCAAGGTTTAAAGATCAGTTTCAGGGGATTATTTTCCTCCTTATGATGCCAATAAAAAGTGGATTAGGGATCCATTTCATGTAGATGTAAAAGATGTAAAGGAATTAACAGAAAAAAAATATATTCTTGTTGAACTTTCTCGATAAAATCACGTTCCATTTGTTACGACTTATCAGAGTTTTGGTTACTTTTGGAAAACGAGTTTCCAGAACTGGCAACCAAAGTCATGATATATCTAATGCTATTCTTTACTATATATTTATGTGAGTAGGCTTTCTCACAGCTGGTCTACATAAAATCAAAATACATAAATAGAAAGAATGTGGAACCTGGTCTCCGTTTAAAACAGTCTACCATTGAACCTGAAATTCGGAACATAGTATCAACATTAATGAGATAAAGATAAAGTATTTTTTTCTGTGCTGTATTTCTTTTTTTCATTTCTATTTAGTTTCCCTTTTTTCCATTTTCAGTTATACACACACATATATATATATATATCGCTCTGTTGCGATGAATCTAGTAAGACGAGTTGGTTGCTAGCTTAATAAAGTCAGCATGTGAAGATGACAGACCATTTTAATATCCTGGGGTCCGTGGGAAAACTCACTTAAATAAAAGGGGTCCTTACTAAGGGAAAGGTTGGGAACCACTGCTTTAGACGTTTGCCAATTTCTTGACCTAAACCGGAGCTTTTTTTTCCAAAAGAAGGCACGGAATGTATTTTGAATAGTTTAAAGATGATGTTGTAGAAGAGAAAATAAATCACGAATACGAGAAATCAACTTTGGGTGCCATGACTTTACTAAAAACAAGGCATACCGCCAGGAAACAGAAATTTATTTGCAGGAATATATTTGAATGGAAAAGAATGCAACTCTGCGGTGTTCTTTGACATTTTTTTTCATTCTGGCTTTCGCTTTTACCAAGAGGTATGGTAAACGCATATATGCATAAGTAAACACATGGATATACACACATACAGACACACGCACACACAAACACCAGCATATACACATACAACACTCAAACACTAGCACACACACACACACACACCCTAACACACGTACACACACACACACACACACACACACTCTCTCTCTCACTCGCGCACGCACACATAGATACAAACACACACATGCACACACAAGCGCGTTATTTCTGTACCAAAGTTTCGTATGCAATATTTTGGCCCAACTACATGAATATGCATACATACCCTTGCTCTTTGTATACATCCCCCCCCCCCCCCCATTTACATAAAGAAATACCAACACATTTAGGCTAGAATTTCTTCCTCGCCGCTAACATGATAACGCCCACGCATATATCAGTCTCCGCCCACGCATGGACATTGGGCGCTGACGTTTCTCGTGCTCCCCACCGACACATACACACGAGATAAATAAATAGATAGATAGATAGAGAGTGGGAGGGGGCGGGGAGAAAAAGAGAGAGAAAGAATGTGTGTGTGTGTGAGAGAGAGAGGGGGGGAAGGGGGGAAAGAGAAAGAAATAGAGAGAGAAAGAGTGAGTGAGAGAGAGAGAGAGAGAGAGAGAGAGAGAGAGAGAGAGAGAGAGATAGATAGAGAGATAAATAGATAGATAGATAGATAGATAGATAGATATATATATAGAGAAAGAAAGAAGTAAAGCCGGTAACAGAATATTATGAAATATAATAAATATTTCCAAATCTTACTAATCTATGATCACAATCTATCAACATACAATATTGTGCTTCAGTTTACAAGACACAGACAGTCAAAGAAAATTAAAACTGTTTGGGACTGCTATTCTGTTCCTACACCATTCAATTATGGGACCTGTTTAATATTTCATGACTTTACATATTCATGGATTATTTCATTCATTTGTATTCACTACGTTGAAGGAATGTATAAACCATACCAAGAGGGAAAAAATCCAGCGAAATATGAATTTCTTTCTTAGCCTAGATAAACGGAAACAGGAAAAACACATTTATCGTTATGATACAGCAATGTATAAAAATGTTGATATCTTGATAAAATCTAAAGTCGTCCTGTTCCTAGAATACTATACCACGATAAAAAATAGGATACAGCAGGCATTCATTAATGGGGAATATTCGAAAGGCGTATGTATATATACTCATATATATATACATACATATTATACATACATATACATATATATTTTTCAGATGTACTAACTTCATTCTCAGTGCTAAAAGATAGACAAAAAAGTAAATACAAATTAAGGGAAAACAAAATATCAAAATTAGCAAAAAGGCTAAACAAAAGATAAAACTTATATATGTATATATATATATATATATATATATATATATATATATATATATATATATATATATATATATATATATATATATATATATATATATATATATATATATATATAGATATATATATATATGTGTATATATATGTATATATATATATATATATATATATATATATATATATATATATATATATATATATATATATATATATATATATATATATATATATATATATATATATATGTATGTATGTATGTATATATACACATACACACACACACACACACGCACACACTTACGAGTATATATATATATATATATATATATATATATATATATATATATATATATATATATATATATATATATATATATATATATATATATATATATATATATATATATATACATACATATATATATATATATATATATATATATATATATATATATATATATATATATATATATAAAACTCTTATCAGATGGAAGGGCAACAAGAAGAGACAATACGTCGAATTTGTTGGCTCTCTTCGTTGTGTTAAAAACGTTTCGGCTCTAACCTCTTGAGCCATTTTTAAGCTAGAAAAAAATATAGTTCTCTAATATTTCTGTGAAAAAGAAGTAATTGTTTATTAATAGAACTATTTTAGTGTATGAATATAGATTTTTTTTCGAATTTTATATATCAGTTTGAAACAATATCAATAAGTGTTTTAAATACAAAGTTGAATAGGTTATTGTATTACAAAGAGAATCAGGTAACAACACCTTACACTTAATATGCCAAATGATACAAAGAATTAACGTGAGATTATCAGAAAATTGTCAAAGAATGTTTGAAGATGACAAAATCATTAACAAGAGAGAAAGAGTAAAAGTTTCTTCACAGTCATCAGGAGGGTTAAGTGATTTAAATGCACAGTTACATAAAAAGTAAGGGACATTTATATTTGAAAGATTAACAATGTCTTTTCTTCAGAAAAAGGCGAAAAACAAAAATATGTTTCACAAGATAAAGAGTGTTTTAATCAAATATCAAGGATAAAGATAAAGGTTTTCAAGCATTATATGAAATGTAGAAAAAAAAGATTATAATAAATTCACAATATATATGGATAGATAGATAGATAGATAGACACACACATCTATTTTACATATCTGCATTCATAGTCAAGTGCATCTGCCAGTGTATACAATTTAAACACAACAACAACACACATTCTGAAAAAAAGAAAATAAAACGAAACCATGATGTCAGCCTTCTTATAACATGAGCCCTCGATGCTCATATCTAACCCTGACTAAGTGGCAATTTCCTCCCACAGGTCGGGAGAGAAGGAGCGAGGGAAATCGGGGAATAAGGGAGAAAAATCGTGAGAGAATATAAGATGGAGAGTAATATATTCGTTTCGATTTCCTGGAATGATTTATGTAAGATATGCTTTTGGTTGTGGCGGAATATGATTGAGGAGTTTAAAAAAAATGTTGTTTTGAGGGCACGCTGTAATCCCCGGAAGCAGGTTTGTACTAATAAAACTGAAAAATAGTGTGATAATAAGGATAATAATAATAGTAATAATAATTTGTGAACACACACACACATACACACATACACACACAGGTATATATATATATATATATATATATATATAGATAGATAGATAGATAGATAGATAGACACACACATCTATTTTATATATCTGCATTCATGGTCAAGTGCATCTGCCAGTGTATACAATTTAAACACAACAACAACACACATTCTGAAAAAATAAAAAAAATAAAACGAAACCATGATGTCAGCCTTCTTATAACACAAGTCCTCGATGCTCATATCTAACCCTGACTAAGTGGCAATTTCCTCCCACAGGTCGGGAGAGAAGGAGCGAGGGAAATCGGGGAATAAGAGAGAAAAATCGTGAGAGAATATAAGATGGAGAGTAATATATGCGTTTCGATTTCCTGGAATGATTTATGTAAGATATGCTTTTGGTTATGGCGGAATATGATTGAGGAATTTTTAAAAAATGTTGTTTTGAGGGCACGCTGTAATCCCCGGAAGCAGGTTTGTACTAATAAAATTGAAAAATAGTGTGATAATAAGGATAATAATAATAGTAATAATAATTTGTGGACACACACACACACACACAGGTATATATATAATCTCAGACAAAAGGGAGATGGGGGGGGGGGGAGGTGTCGCCACGTCTTGAAATCTTTCATTTTATGCACAACGTCTTAGCAGCTTCTGTCTGACGACAGGTGTTTACACACATCTGCTTTTTGATAATTTTTCTTCCCTTCTGGATTGAATGAATAAGATTTGATTACTTCGTTGCTTCAATTGTTACCTCAGAAAAAAGAAATACGAGAAAAAAATGTATTTGTACCTATTACAAGAAGTTCCCTTTTTCATTCTTTGATTTACTTTTATCTTTTACATTTTTTTCTTCTTCTTTTTCCTTTCCTTCTTCTGTCTATTAAAACCTTAGATATTAATTGTTCTCTTGTTAGCCGACAATCTAATTCAATACGGGGAAAATAACATTCGTTCCCTTCCTTATTTTCTTCTTCGTTCTCGCCTTTGCCTTATTCATCCCTTTTCGAGATTTTTTAAGTTTCTTACTTACTGTTTTTATCGTATTGTTTATCTTCTTGTTTGTTTTTCTAACTATTCTTTATCTTATGGTCTACTCTTAAAAAATGCATTGAACTTCTATACTAAGCTTGGGTACTGATTTCAAAATGCAACAAATTGGATATGAGGATTCATTGCTCGATCCCTGTCCATTCATATTTTTTCCATTTATGTATCTATTCATTAATTCATTCCTTTGGTTATTTTTTCCTTTAATCATCTAATTCTATTATTATCAGTATTTCAATCATTGTTACTGCCATCATTACCACCATATCTTTACTATTATCATTATTGCTATGATTACCATTATTATTATGATAATCATTATTATCACTATCATTATCATTGTGATGAGGATGATTATTGTCATCACTATCACTATCATCATTATCATTGATATCGCTATCATTATCATTCTTTTCCTATCACCTCCTTTCCAGAACTTCCAAGCTACACACACTACCAGGCTTAAATTAGATTTCAAAACAAAGACAGTCACTCGCGCCCTTTGATAACACCAGACTAGTCGATCACACGATCAGATAAAAGACAACTATCATTTTTTATTTATTTATTTTTTTTTAAATTTCCTCGCCCATGAACATGTAAAATGAACTACAGACGGTCTATATGGGATATGAATTACGATCGCAAAAGGTAAAAAAGAATATATATTTTCTGTGGCATCAGCTTTATTCGATAATTATTATTGCGTGAATTGACATAATATGTCGGTGATTATGATAAAATGCGTTTTATTTTCCATATGTATTTCGCTTGTAAAAAGTGTGATTTGCGTAATTGTGGAGATTAATCAAATGATAATAATGGTGTGGTTTTGTTTTTGAAAATAGTTTTACTAATTAATTTTGAAAAAAACAACTAATGCCAATGATAATGAAGCAGTCGACACACTGATCAGTATTATAGATGCTGATAGGATTTTACTTATTGTATTGAACTGAAAAGAAATCATAATCTTACTCAAATTAGATTAAATCAGCAATAGATCTCATTTGAAAACCGATTTTGGCTTGAAGTTTGTGGCGATTTTACCACACAACGCAAAGGCGTGTGGTGGCAACGTTGGGATTAAGTTATGTCGCGTGTGTCGAAAAAAAAAGAATTAGTGACATTAAATTTTACTTCAGTTGTATATTTATCACCCTGGCTAACTGGCTAACTGCAAATCCGTGGGTAAGCTTTGATATAGTAGGGTCATGACACTATTTGATAACATTACAAATTAAGCTTATAACATGATCATATCTTCTTATATATCGACTGAAAACAAATAATTTTATAGTCCTTCATCTTGTTATTTACCACCCTGGCGTACTGCTTAAGATATAGCAGAAGTATATCTTCTAGTACATTAAATTTCCCAACTTGCAAATCCCCCCACACTCCACCCCCATAGAGTTTCATGACGCAGCAAATCAACTAAGAATTAATGCGAAGTCATTGTACTTGCTCGTGATTAGGAGGTTTCACGATTTTCCTGTGCGGAGATAATAACATTTTTATCGAGATCTTAGGTCACATGACACACGGTTATAATTGGAATAAGATCGGTGTGATATTGATGGTTGGGCAAGTCGGTGGTTGTTTTATTCATTTTATCAAAAAAAGAATTTAATTAAACAGTATTTGTCTTCATTGTTACGGGAAAAAGATAATTCCTTGTAATTTTAAAAAGATTCTGGAAATATTACGGTGCCATTAATTAAAGTGGCTTAAAATAGAATGGATGATAAAATACTATTGATAGATACAATAACATCATCAAGAGAAAAGAATTGAGAGAGAGAGAGA
>BOPN01002396.1:17328-22328 GCA_017312705.2 Penaeus japonicus | reverse complement strand
GTAATTTTAGTCTGCATATAAACCAATTTAGTTGTCTGCAGGCCGTGATAAAAGTTGAAATTTAGGAAAATTAGAAGAATAGAGGACAGGAAAGACCAGAGGAAAAAATACTGTACATCATTTTAAAATTTTGTTAGTATAAGCTAATATGAAAACTGTGAAACGGTGCTTTGAAGTTTTTGATAAACAAACGAGGTTATTTCATGAAAGGGAAAAACACAGAAAACTGCTAACGCTTTTATCCAATATATCAATCATTTCATTGTATATCCAGCGGAATGTGATACATTCTGTGAACCATTTTATACGTGATGATGGTGGGAGGGTGGTGGTGGTGATGATAATGAGGAGGAGGAGGAGGCAGAGGCGAGGGAGGAGGAGAAGAAGAAGAAGAAAAAGAAAAGAAAAAAAGTGGAAGAGGAAGAAGACGAAGAAGAAGAAGAAGAAGAAGGATGAGGAGGAAGGGAATAATAAAACTGATCATTATCTTTATTAATCATCAATATCTTTACCATTATCAATATCATTATCATGGTGTTTTTGTGTGTTCCCCCATTCTCTTGATCTCCTCTCTTGCTGTCTTTCCATCTTTCTCTCACCCTCTCTCTCTCTGACATAGTTTTACACCATATCCCATTATACAAGTTTTTTCAGAACTTCTCCTCCGAAAATCTAGTTAAGGTAAAGTTCTTAATCCTGGCTCAAGTCACCCTTGAACTACAAAAGCCCTTGCTGAGTTTAGATCAAGTCCAGGTAAAACATGTTTACAGGAAGGGGAAACACCATTGGAACATTAGGATTGAAAGTTTCGCTTTCTCGTCTAATCTTTTCTAATTAGTGTTTATCCTTTTCAATCCTTGAATATGTTTTGTATCCTATTGTTGTGGGAGTTTTAGTTTTTTTTATTATTAATTGTTCCTTTATTATCTTTTTTATTTATATATATATTTTTTTTCTTATAGTTGATTCTCTTGTATTTTTATATATATTTTTTTTCTTACAGTTGATTCTCTTGTATATATGTTTATTGCATTGTTACAATACAATGGTTGCGAGTATTGCGAAAATATTATACCTCTACTTTTGTATTGTGATAACATTCATGGCTATTACAGATAAACTCACTATTCACTAAACATATTTAATAAAAATGTTTTGGGTATAGTGGGTTGATCTGCCATTTTAGCAACACGGAAGAGTGTTTTGCAAGTCATTAATGGTTATAATGACTAAATATTGCATTGATCATAGTCATTATGATAATGACAATAGTAACAATAAAAATAACAATCACTTAATCAAATATTATTATGTTCATTACGTTCCGATGATGATTATTAGTCTTGTTATCATTATAATTTCCATCCTTACTATTAATAACATCATTATTATTATTATTATTATCATTGTCATTGTTACGATATCATTCTTATTATTATTATCATCAATATTATTATCATAATTAGTAGTATTAACATTATACAATTTGTCAACTATCGAACCTTAATATCATTACCATTATGATAATTATTATTACTGATTACTCATTATTATTATTATTATACACCATCACCACCATCCATATTACTCGTTTATATAACCAGTATCATTATTATTGATGCTAAATGATTGTCATTGACATCATTATTATAACAACTATTACAGCCTGGGGAGTTATGTTTTCATCCGCAGAAATATCTGAATTATTGATATTTCATTTTATAAGATGGTTTCATGGTGCTTTGATATGTCAACATGATTACACAGAAAATTGCCACAGTCGGAGAAGAAGAAGAAGAAGAAGAAGAAAATCAATCAGGCGTTTCCCCCTGTCCAGGAATTATTTGATTGTATATTGCTGTTGTACGGAATCCTATATAGATCTATCTAGATAATAATATTTCAGGAACAATGGGATTCCATGAAATGAATTTTCTTTGAAACTCTTGTGATAGAGTTATGTAACTTGGGTACATGTTAGCGGTCGCTGAGTTCTTTCTGACTATCATTAACATTATCTTTATTGCTATTTCCCTTCTCTTTACCATTATGATGTAAGCATGACGACAGGCAAAACGAGTACAAATGTTAAAAATATAAAACTCTATCCACCCGTATCATTTCGTAACATCAGCAAGTAATCGTCAACCTTCATTTCGTTAATGCTCAATCCGTGTTGTATGTTTGTATGTGTGACTGCATGTAGATAAAAGCAGCTACCAGAGATACAAACTGTTCTAAAATCCATAGATAAAAGCAGTTACAAGCGATACAGTCTATTCTAAAATCCACAGATAAAAGCAGTTACAAGCGATACAGTCTATTCTAAAATCCACAGATAAAAGCAGTTACAAGCGATACAGTCTATTCTAAAATCCACAGATAAAAGCAGTTACAAGCGATACAGTCTATTCTAAAATCCACAGATAAAAGCAGTTACAAGCGATACAGTCTATTCTAAAATCCACAGATAAAAGCAGTTACAAGCGATACAGTCTATTCTAAAATCCACAGATAAAAGCAGTTACAAGCGATACAGTCTATTCTAAAATCCACAGATAAAAGCAGTTACAAGCGATACAGTCTATTCTAAAATCCACAGATAAAAGCAGTTACAAGCGATACAGTCTATTCTAAAATCCACAGATAAAAGCAGTTACAAGCGATACAGTCTATTCTAAAATCCACAGATAAAAGCAGTTACAAGCGATACAGTCTATTCTAAAATCCACAGATAAAAGCAGTTACAAGCGATACAGTCTATTCTAAAATCCACAGATAAAAGCAGTTACAAGCGATACAGTCTATTCTAAAATCCACAGATAAAAGCAGTTACAAGCGATACAGTCTATTCTAAAATCCACAGATAAAAGCAGTTACAAGCGATACAGTCTATTCTAAAATCCACAGATAAAAGCAGTTACAAGCGATACAGTCTATTCTAAAATCCACAGATAAAAGCAGTTACAAGCGATACAGTCTATTCTAAAATCCACAGATAAAAGCAGTTACAAGCGATACAGTCTATTCTAAAATCCACAGATAAAAGCAGTTACAAGCGATACAGTCTATTCTAAAATCCACAGATAAAAGCAGTTACAAGCGATACAGTCTATTCTAAAATCCACAGATAAAAGCAGTTACAAGCGATACAGTCTATTCTAAAATCCACAGATAAAAGCAGTTACAAGCGATACAGTCTATTCTAAAATCCACAGATAAAAGCAGTTACAAGCGATACAGTCTATTCTAAAATCCACAGATAAAAGCAGTTACAAGCGATACAGTCTATTCTAAAATCCACAGATAAAAGCAGTTACAAGCGATACAGTCTATTCTAAAATCCACAGATAAAAGCAGTTACAAGCGATACAGTCTATTCTAAAATCCACAGATAAAAGCAGTTACAAGCGATACAGTCTATTCTAAAATCCACAGATAAAAGCAGTTACAAGCGATACAGTCTATTCTAAAATCCACAGATAAAAGCAGTTACAAGCGATACAGTCTATTCTAAAATCCACAGATAAAAGCAGTTACAAGCGATACAGTCTATTCTAAAATCCACAGATAAAAGCAGTTACAAGCGATACAGTCTATTCTAAAATCCACAGATAAAAGCAGTTACAAGCGATACAGTCTATTCTAAAATCCACAGATAAAAGCAGTTACAAGCGATACAGTCTATTCTAAAATCCACAGATAAAAGCAGTTACAAGCGATACAGTCTATTCTAAAATCCACAGATAAAAGCAGTTACAAGCGATACAGTCTATTCTAAAATCCACAGATATCCTTATCCTTTCTTTATCATGAAAACCTACAAATCTGACCCTATTTTGACCTTTTTATGGGTCTTTGGTATGTCCCTGAAAATCTTATTAGAAAGTTTTTGGTGATCTAAACCTTTTCTGTGACCTTAACCTTTTTTGCCACACTAATAATTTTTGTTTGTTGTCAGAGGTCTCCGCTCTCCTGCTACGTTCTACTTATCATAATGATTAATTCATCTACTTGTGTGGTTATTATTATTTCACCATGCAGAGAGAGAGAGAGAGAGAGAGAGAGGGGGGGGGGGGTGATTAGAGGTAATTCGAGGTAATCTGTTTTTTAAAGCTATAGAATTACTCGCTGCTCAAAGTAAATTTGTTTGTATCCTTTGTCTCTACTAATGGATGCGGTCAAGTAAAAACCTTGGATTAGTACTCATGCGGGAGAATATACTACTTTGCCACGAAGACGGCCCTCATCCATTTAACTCTGGTTTAGTAATATAGATGAAATTGAGATATACATACATACATACATCCACACACACACACACACACACACACACGGATATATATATATATATATATGTATATATATATATATATATATATATATATATATATATATATATATATATATATATATATACAAATATATATATATACATATACATATATGTGTATATATATATATGTGTATGTGTGTGTGTGTGTGTGCATAAAGTCTATTTTTTTCACTTGGAGTTCCATTTACATCCATTACGATTTTGGAACACTAAATTCATTATCTTCATAATATCCTTTTTGGGGAAGTTTCCCAACATATCCTCAATCATTCTTCTGTTTTATATGAAAATATCAAGCCGTTTTCCCTCCTTCCAACTTCAGCGTTCAAGTCGCCCTTAAGCACGGAGTAAGTGGTCTTTACTTAATATATGACCTTCCTTATAAGGTCATGAAATTCTTCGATTTCTCCATCATAGCTCTGTGAGTAGGGGGGGGGGGGGGGGGGCATATATATGGATTACTTTAAGAATGTATCTTTCGCATAACTCTGTTACTATCCAAGCTGATCTATCTGATATGGTGGTGAATTCCTTTCCATTCTCAGCTTTGTTCGTATTTACTCAAAATCCTATGCTAGTCATATTATCCTTATCAATTCAAAATATTATGTTACTATATTTTCAGTCAAAATGGTGTGTGTGTGTGTGTGTGCGTATATATATA
>BOPN01002396.1:15000-17228 GCA_017312705.2 Penaeus japonicus | reverse complement strand
TATATATTCTTAAATGCATGGATTTATTCTCAGAAAAAGTTAAAGGATAATAAAGAAAATTTATATGATAAGAAGTGTAATTTCCATATTTAAACCAGAGGATAATGTTTCCTTATATATGTCAGCCATTAACTCAGATAATAGGGATTGGACCAAATGCAATTGCAAAATGATTTTAAGATTGATCAAAGTGGGTTGGGGTGACAGCCATAATGCCACATTGCAAACATTACAAGTGAACAAAATATTGATTAATGATTTCATTGTTTACAATTTATTAACATTTTTGATTTAGACTTTTCCGGTTTCTTTGTCCACAATTATTTTCACAACATTCAGTTCCAAATTAATGTCTATCATTGTATTTCACCCACCAGCTCACTGTCCATACAACATTTTGTTTACAAATGCGACCAGCCTTATAGGAGAACTGCATAATGCTGTGATATAAGTCCAGCAGTTAAGAAAAGAGGTTGGCAATTAAGAGAGAAAGTTAGCATAGTATAAAAAGAAGTGGACGGTATTACCACATTCATTTTCCTTTTTTTTTTTTCCTTTCTTTTGGTCATGATCAACTTTGTTGTGACCAACATTTATATAAGGTTATTTGTAATGGATTTGACTTTTTTTTTTTTTTGAGAAGATAAATATGTATATTTTTTTGTTTGTTTTTATGTTGTACTTATATTTTGACATCAGAAAACACAGGCATTTGGTGCATTATAATAATTTATATTGTGAATATAGTTGAGCTTTTTTAAATAGGTGTGAAGGGGCTGGATGGCAGAAGAGAGATGTAAGTGATTCTTGCATATATATTTTTTTTAGTCATGGAATTTTGTATTGTATAATAAAAGCACTGATACTAGAGAGATGAACTGACATTACAAATATATTAGTGCTCAATTTTAAAATTCTTTATCTCTAATAGCGAGACAGGATACGGGTCAAGTCTCTTTTAAGACCACTTTTCCTTTCAAAGAGGAAAAAAGATGGTAATGAACTTTTCACGATTAAATACGGTGTTTTCTGGTATCAAAATGGATGCATTCATTTTGGAACTCTGAACTGCAGGATTTTTTATTTTCTTCTCAAGTGTGCTCTTTTACCAAAGAAATTGACTTCATTAATAAACTTGAGTGTGTGTTAAATCACGTGCATGGGATGATGACGTATGGAATATTATCATTCAGCGGATTACTTCTTGTGATGAAAGATTTACTCTATGGAATGTTTAGTAGAAAGGAAAAGATTTATCAATGCGGAAATGTGCTCCGATTTCCCAGCAAGCTTTTGAATGATCTGTTTGATTATTCAGTGTTTTTTATACATGTATTTCGTGATAAAAACAAACCACATTGCATTGTTGTATTATTTATACTAATAAATGTATAATCTTAATTATTTGTTTTGGTAATAATCCAAAATAATAAATATCTTTAAGGGAGAAAATGGAAAATCAATTAACAACAACTTGCATTCATAGATAGATATTAAAATCTTGATGATTTTTTTTTAGGATTTTTACATTTGCTTCTACCAGTTAAGCCATAGATACTTTGTGCCAATGATTATTTATGAGTATTCTTTTGAAAGGGATAATTTTGCTTATTGTTTTAATGAAAACTCAAGAGTATTTGTTTTCTCTTTATCCCTCTCCCTTTCCTTCTCAATCCCTTTCTCTTCTATTTCTCTGTCTTTGTCTGTCTGTGTCTCTCACCCCCCACTCTCTCTTCTTTTCTCTCTCTCTCTCTCTCTCTCTCTCTCTCTCTCTCTCTCTCTCTCTCTCTCTCTCTCTCTCTCTCTCTCTCTCTCTCTCTCTCTCTTTCTCTCTCTATTTTTCTCATTCTCTCCCACCTCTCTCTTTCTCTATCAGTCAGTCTGTCTGTCTCTCCTCTTTCTCTCTTTCTCCCTCTATCACTTTGTCTGTCTGTCTGTGTTAGTTTCTGTCTATCTATCTAATTATCTATCTATCTGTCTCTATCTCTATCTCTCCCTCTCTTCTCTTCCCTCTCTCCCTCTTACTCTTCCTATTTTCTCTCCCTCTCCCTCACCCTTTCTATCTCCTCCTTCTCTCTCTCCCTCACCCTCGCCCTCTTCCTCTCCTTCTCTCTCTAACTCTCCTTATCCCACCCCCCTTCCTTTCTGTCTGTCTGTCTGTGTGAGACCACGTGGAAACCACATGGAGATATAAGAACGCCACGTAGTCAAGATATGCTATAAAGACG
>BOPN01002395.1:205000-207500 GCA_017312705.2 Penaeus japonicus | reverse complement strand
ACTGTTTGTATATGCAACGAGATCTGTTGCACTATTGCATCTCCGATTAATCTCTGTCCAACAATATCCCTAAATTTGAAATTACCCTCGCAAAAATTACACACGAATATACACACCATCCTTTTCTTCCCTTAGAAATAGTTTTCCAAAGACGCTCCTAATTAGATTTTTTTTTTACCTCATTTTTTTTCTTTTTCCTTTTTTTTTCCCTTGAAGACTTTTGGAATTTCCTCGTCCAAGTACTGATCAAGAAGATGCAGGTGACGTTAATATGTGTTTACGTTAAAGATACGTCCCTGCCCGGTGTCCCTTGACGGTATCGTATTTCCTGAACTGATTTTCGGAGGGTTTCGAGTGTCATATAATCTCACTTCCTTACGGATGAAAGTAATGATAATCATTTATTGTTTTTGTTATCATCCTTATCATTCTGATTATCAAATCATCCTTATTATTCTGATTATCAAATCACTGTTATTATTACAATTATTACTATTATCATTGTATATTATTACTATTATTATCACTACTATTATTATCATTATCATTATTATCATTACTACTACTGTTATTATCAAAATCATAATTTTCATATCTATCATTATCATTATTATCACAGTTATTATCATTATCATAATTATTCTTAGCATTTTGATAATATCAATCATCATTATCATCTTTATCTTAATTATTATTACCATCATCAAAGTAATGATAATAATGATAATAACAATAATAACAACAACAATATTCATGAGGCTACCAATAACGTAGATGATAGTAATGACTATATGAATGATAATGATTGTTGCTTCCATTATCACAAATGTTATTCTCAATATCATCATCACTATGATCAATATTGCTATTATGATTATCATAATGATAATCATTATTGTTATCGCTATTACTATCAGTGACATCGTTATCACTTCTATTTTTATTATCAATGTTATTATTATGATCGCTATTTTTATCATTATCCTGACCGTCATTTTTATCCTCATCATCATCACAATCCTTACTATTGTTGTTGTTATCGTTATTATCATTATCAACATTATTATCATCAATATTATCATTATCATCCTTAGTACTATCATTACAATGATTATCATTAATATTGTTACCATTAATAGTACTGTTATTACTATAATTATTGCTATTATTATTAGTAACACTATATCATATGTTTTTAAAGTAATCGTTATCATAATCATTCATATTACTATCTACATTATTTTTCTCACCACTATCAATGTGATGAATATTCCAATAGTTATAATCCTAATTATCATTCCAGTTATCATTATTACTATTATTGTCATCCTTATTATTAGTATAATGATACTATAATGATATTGATAATAATGATAAAAATTATAATTATAATGATCACAATAATTATAATAATCATAATAATTATAATAATAATACAATGATAATAATAATAATGATGATAATAACAATTATTATAATTATTATTACTATCATCATTATTATTGTCATTATCATTCTAACGATCAATATCACCATCATTATTTAACGTACATCTAGGAGTGTGCACCGTGTTGTGTTATTACACATCCATCACTTGAGATAGACTCGAGAACGGATATCTACGGATATTTTCCTCCATGTCTATGTACCATGATGTGCTCTTTCATCTCTTTCAGCTTCAGCGAGTGTTGACTTTGCGGAAACTACACAGAATTTTCCCACTTGATTTAACTTGGTCGCATGCTTATGCTCACTTAAGTGCTGTTACACGTCCGCCTGTTTCGGTAAGCTTTCTAACTGCCAAGAACTCTACAGAAATGTCCCACCGTATTTTAATTTGTCACATGATTATGCTGTGTTGGTTTTAGTGAGCTATTTCTCTACATAAAAGTTTCGCAGGGTTTGGTTTATTTGCATGACTATGTGTCCTGACGTGCTGTTTTACATTATTAAGTTAATTTTCACGTTTCTAAGTAGTTTTTGGAATTCTCCCGTCGGATTAGATCTACTCCCAGGATTAAGCAACATAAACTTATATACATCAATCTATTTTTATGATCCTTCTCATCGAGGATAACTCTTCAATTTAATTTATTCTCAGGACTATGCATCATGATGTGCTATTACATAATCGACTGGTTCAGCGCGCTTTCTCGTCACGGAGTTCTCCCGCCGGATTTAACATCGTTTTGCCTCAGTGAGTTTTCCCGCTGCGGAGAGCTCGGCGGGAATTTCGCACTAGGAATGTGTGCCATAATAATTGCTACAAGTCCATATTCTGCAGCGAGGTCTCTTACAGCAACTGGCATTGTTTCCGTCTTTTCTATGTTCGACGATTGCTTGTTCAGTTCCTGGTCCTTATGAATCTTTTCTGCCCCCCCCCCCCCACCCACCAACCAACCAACGACTATCTCCAGAAAAGGAGATAACAAAGATGAAGCAACACCTTTCCCTTTTGTATTTGATCACATTAACTGGTCTTCCTGCCTCTGTTACAGTA
>BOPN01002395.1:187500-190000 GCA_017312705.2 Penaeus japonicus | reverse complement strand
GACTGCCTAATCCCGCAGAGTAATTAACAAACTTTGTGTGGCTTTATATTGCAAATCTTCCTAATGAAGTTTAAGATGTAATATTAAATTGTTTTAATGCCGTATTTAAATGTCTGATTATACCCCTAATGTAACATCATGATGAGGCAGACTCATCAATTCATTCAAAAAATTATTTTCGATCTCTGACATGATAAAAATTTATTATGATTCGCCACATACACCCAGCCATAGATCTAAATCCCTTTGTAAATAGCATCTTATGGTACACTCTTGTTACACACATAAGTGGATTTGTCGGAAACATGGATGTAAAGAGATGGCACTGGATGGGACTGGCTCTCCTCCTCTTGCAATTGTATGACCTCTCTTGACCTCCCGCTTAAGTGTTTGCCGAGGAGTCGCACGCTCGAAGGCCCCAGGTCGACACAGAGGAGAACCGACTGAGAATTCCGCCCGCGGTTCAGTGCGTGGGCGCTGTGCTGGGAGGCGATTTGTTCAGGTCAAAAGGCTGAGGGGTGGGAATGGGAGAAGGGGAAATGGAGGGAAACATATTGGCATGGGGATATTAGCGGTAAGTGGAAGTAATAGTACGGGATTTTACGGACGCATGCACTCACATTTACACGCAACACACATGCATTTATATATATATATATATATATATATATATATATATATATATATATATATATATATATATATATATATATATATATATATATATATATATATATATATATATATATATGTTTATATATGTATATGTATATACACACACACACACACACACACACACACACACACATATATATATAAATATATATTTGTATTTATATATATATATATATATATATATATATATATATATATATATATATACATATATGTATATATATATATATATATATATATATATATATATATATATATATATATATATATATATATATATATATATATATATATATATATATATATATATGTATATATATATATATATATATATATATATATATATATATATATATATATATATATATATATATATATATATACATACACACACACACACACACACACACACGTATAAATATATTCACACGCACATGTGTGTATATCTCTCTCTCTCCCTCTTTCTATTTCTCTCTGCCTCTATATACCTTTCGATCTTACTATATTTACATATTTATTACTATTCTTTCTCTCTCTAACTCCTCTCTTTCCTTCTCTTTCTCTTTCTTTCTTCTAATCTTTCTCTCTCTCTCCCTCTCTCTCTCTTTCTTCTTCTTCTTCTTCTTCTTCTTCTATTCCATTCTCTCTGCTCTTCTCTCTCACTTTCTCCTATTTATCTCTCACATGCTACGTCCTCTCTCTCCTTTTTTTCTCTATCTGTTGTATTAAAATATTCACATACACATGTATTTCTCTGTTTTCCTCTCTCTATGTATACTATATATATATATATATATATATATATATATATATATATATATATATATATATATATATATATATATATATACACATCTATATATATGTATATGTTTATATATATACGTATATATATATATATATATATATATATATATATATATATATATATATATATATATATTATATATACATACATATATATATATATATATATATATATATATATATATATATATATACATATATATATATATATATATATATATATGTATATATATATATATATATATATATATATATATATATATATGCATATATATATATATATTATATATATATATATATATCCGATATGATATTACCATTATAGAATCACACAAAGATAATGATTTCCCATTCATAATCTCTTCAGAAATCGCCACGAGTTCTCCCCCTCCACGACATTAATTCCCTCCTCCTGCCTCTGCCGTCCTAGCGAGAGACCAAGTTTCATTTTACACTCCTGACAGTGGTCGCGTGTCCCTTGAGGCGAAAGGGAGGGAATATATAAAGAATCGGAGCGAGGAGAGCAACTAAAACCAAATGAAGGAAGGAAAACGAAAGGAAATTAAATGAATGTGTTGGGAAGGAGCCGGTAAGGAAATTTTATAAAAGGAGGGAGATGGCATGGACACAAAGAAAGGGGGAAGTGCGATTAGAAGTGTGAAAAGTCTCGTTAAACGATGGAAAGGGAATTGAATGAGTGTGCAGTGTATGTGAAGTTAGAGTTATGACGAAGTTTTGAAGGGGTTCATACTAAAATTAGGATATTGAGCTGGAAGGAAATGTTTAGGTAGTTGGGAAGTTAACTATGGTGTTTCAAGGGTTGAATGGAGGTAAGAAGGATCAAAAGCTGGTATATTCAAAGGAAGTATAAATATTGGAAAAGAAATACAAACTTATTTATATATTCGTATCAAGGCTTTCATCCGCTGAAGAACTATTTATAAATGTTAAAAAAAAAAAAAAAAAAAAAAAAATGTCAGCATGCTTTGCTCTTCAGAATAACTTTAGAATGAAGCTT
>BOPN01002395.1:177500-180000 GCA_017312705.2 Penaeus japonicus | reverse complement strand
CGTGCGCGTGCGTGTGCTTGTGTGTGTGTGTGCGTGTGTGTATGCGTGAGCGTGTGCGTGCGTATGTAAATAAGTACGTATGTACGTATATACATATACAATCCAACTCAACCTTCCCAACACTCACCATTCCGAAGATCTTAATCAATACCTCAATAAGCCAAACCATACAAAATCCCATCCCAACGTGCGCATCGAAGTTGTTAAATCGGCCACCCCGCACGCTAACAAAGCCGGGCTTATCCCCAGCTGTTGATCTCCGAAGGCAGCATTTCCCCCGTAATAATTGTTGGCCCGAGGAAGCGGTCGCCACAGAGCAATTCGAGTCAGCAAAGTGCCAAAGTTGCCGCGCTGAGTTTGCCCTTATTACCATTCTAATGGGATCCTGATGACCTGGCTCCTGTTGCGGCGCCGAAAGAAACCCGAAACAACGGTTCGCTCTTCAACAGGAATGACCACATCAGGTTCTCCTGTTGGTTCGGGAAAAGAATCGTTTTTTTTTTCATATGAAAGAAAATTTGCCTTGCTATTAAATAAAAGTCAAAACGCATTATGAGCATAAATGCAAGCAGAGGAAATCATACATTTTCCGATTCTGTTTCCCTCCTTTTGGTGCTGTAGTTTACACAAGAACTCGGTAAACAACTTGGTAATTAGCACGGTTGCACACCAAAGAAGGGAGGAACGGAAACTTCTAATCTAGAAAACTTGGAAACAGGGTTGAAGTTTTCTATTATGGCAATGCTATTAACGTTATTCTCTCACGATACTTGTGTGACAGTCTTGACCAAGGAGGTAGTTATGTGGTCTTGGAAATAAGAAAAAAAAAAAAAAAAAAAAAAAAAAAAAAAAAAAAAAAACGAGAAATTTTCTTTCTTTCCTTTAACTTTCTGACTCTGATATGTAAATTTGAGGTCGATTTTAAACATTAAAAAATCATTTGAACCTGTTTTGCTGCGAGTGTTTCCACGTTTCAGCGTCTCTAAGGCAGCGGGTTCGATTCCTGGTCACGGTCTGAGATAAGGATGGGTGGCCAGTCGAGATGACAGTCTCTCGCTGCAAAATCCAAAGGCTTTCGAAAGAGGATACCGTCCTAGCCACTGCATGGGAGTTCGCTACTTAAACCGGATCGTTACACATATTAAAACACACACACACACACGCACACACACACACAATATATATATATACTGTATATATACATTTGAAAATATCAATAAAATGCAATGGAAAGATGGCAGCCTACCAAACCACTAATCAGTTGAATATCTCAATACCTGTATATTTGGAATACATATTGATTTTAAATATTCTGTCAGTCATTTATTTATCGTAATTTGAAAAAATAAATATATATAAGTTATTTTATTTATTCATTGTTATCTTTATTGCGTATACGAACGCTCATCTTCAAGATTCAACTATTTTGGATTATGCTAATGTTTTATTACAATGGAATAAGATATGCCGTAAGTTCAAGAAGTATAAAAAAAAAAAAAAATAATAATAAACACTGGAACATTCATGTATGTGGATAGCATTATAACATGATAACTTTGTCCGGATACGAAGGATAATGTCCTGAACATGTTCATTTAGATGTTTATATACGAACCCATCAAACTTGCTTCATAAAATGCTCTAAATAGAAAAATGCGATCCATTACCGCATTGCTAAGAGAAAAATTGCAAGTTAGCCTGAGTAGCTGAGTTGTAAGTAATCTCCTATCTAACATACTTTAATATGCTCAGAGGACCTAATTACTCTAATGTTCATACACTAGATTTTTAACAAGGTCTGAAATATTTAACAAAATGGCCACTGCTAAACCAGTCAGCAAGCTCCAAGAAGAATGAATGTTAAGTGGTATTATCTTCAGGAGATTTACGAGTATAATGGAAAACCATTTAACTCGAATTCGGTTGATATCTGCTTAAGTTCTGCTGAAATATACTATCAATTATTCTTACACTTTCCTATCACCAAAGCCGTTGACGTTGGTGTATTATTGTTCATTTTTCTTTCTTCTTGGTATCATCGTTATTATTGTTATGATAAATGTTATCTTTGTTGTTATCAAATGTGTAATGTGTCTATGTATGTATATCTATCTATCTATTCAACTGTCGATCTGTCGATGTTTGTTTGTTTATAGGCATGTATGTATCCATCTAGCTATCTATCAGTAGATCTATTTACCAACATATTCATTTTGCTAAATATGTATATGCATATGAATAAATGAATAGATAGATCAATTTTTAAATAAATGTAGGCGATTATATGTATATATATACATATATATATATATATATATATATATATATATATATATATATATATAATCGCAAACATATACTTATTAATTGATCTATCTATCTATATATATATATATGTATATATATATATATAAATATACATATATCTATGTATTTATATATATGTGCATGTACACACACACACACACACACACATATATATATATATACATACACACAT
>BOPN01002395.1:162500-172500 GCA_017312705.2 Penaeus japonicus | reverse complement strand
GAGAGAGAGAGAGAGAGAGAGAGAGAGAGAGAGAGAGAGAGAGAGAGAGAGAGAGAGAAAAGAGAGAGAGAGAGAGAGAGAGAGAGAGAGAGAGAGAGAGAGAGAGAGAGAGAGAGAGAGAGAGAGAGAGAGAGAGAGAGAGAGAGAGAGAGAGAGAGAGAAACAGACCAATACTAATGTTAGTGTTACTGATACCACTACTACCAGTAGTACTGATGATATAAACAATATTATGATAATCATAATAGCAGATAATGATGCTAATATAAGTTATAGTGATGATAATTATGATAATGATAAAATAATATTAGTAACAATAATAATGATTGTTACAATAATGATAATGATGATTATGTTAATGGTAATAACAACTTTTGTTATGATGATCATATTAATAGTAATAATGATATTAGTGAAAATAATGGTAATCATAATGAAAATAAGGATAATATTAATAACAACCTTAATAGTACTAATAATGAACAGATGATAAAAAATAAGGATAATAATAATGATAATGATGATAATGATCAGGATAAACTAATGATGATAAGGTTAATGTTTACAATAATAATGGTCATAGTGATCATGATCATAATGATAATGATAACAATAGAAATACACTTATAAAGATAATTAGAACAAAACTAACAACAACAATATTACAAGCAATAATTATAATGATGATTTTAAATTCCTAGTTGGTGATGGTAATGATAATGATTATTATGAGAGCAATTATAATTAAAAACAATAAGTAATGATAATAATAACAATAACAATAATAATGACACTAACAACAAGAACGCTAATAACAACAATTATAATAATAATCATCATGATTTTTAATTCCTGTTTAGTGATGGATTAAACTTCTGAAAGGAGGAATATATATTTTTATGGATAGCCAGTTAATTACGACTTCAAAGGACTTCCTCAGGAGGACGGTATGTAAAAGACGCCTTTTACTTCACCCTGATCTTTGCCTTAAAAAGTCGGTTGTGATTGCCATGCTGTAAACAGGTCGATTAACCCACTGTTAATTTTGTAATTTGTTTTAGTTTTTTTTTTTTTCATAATGAAAGGATTGTTATCCTCATCCTTGATTGTTGAATTATGAAATCTTGTTCATATGTGATGCAACATGTCTAGAAAGGGGAGCGAAGATTAGATGGATTATTCATCTTTCGTCGTAGATTAATTAAAAATTGGTCATAGATTCACCTTTTTTTAAAATCATCATTATCAGAGAAGACATGAAGCAATAGCAGTTGAGTTGTTTAAAAGATATGAGGACGAAAAAATCTTAAGAATGAAACCGTGAAAAAAAAAGAAAGAAAGAAAAAAAAAACTGCTTTGCACCATGTTGCTCTTCGCCTTTGCAAGGTATTATTATTTTTTTCCTTATCTTAATCAAGATACTCTTGAAAATTGATCGGTATCATCATGCTCATCATCCTCAGTGTGTTAACATCGTAAATCCAAACTAGGAAACAGAACATTTATGAAAAATTTATCGTGTATCTATGTGTCATGAGAATTTTAAAGAAGGGTCACGTTGAGCTCTTATGTAAGTGGCGATGGATTTTCCTAAAATTAATTTGAAATAGTGACGTCATTTATTGTCGATTTTTTTTTCTTTTTAATCATGTCAATCATAGCTTAGATAAATCATACATACATACGTATACACATACATACATATATACATACAGACATGCATACATATACGCATACATGCATACATATATACACACATACATGTATACTTACAAGCATACACACACGCGCGCACACACACACACACACACACAGAGATAACTCACATCCACACACAGACACACGTTTATATATAGAGAGAGCTTGTATATATGAATACTGAAGTGTATGTATATGCGCACATGGATGAGCATGTGCAAGTAATAGAGGTTTACAGACTCTTAGTCCCTAGTCCATATTAGCTGTCGTTAGAAGACAATTCCACTGTACTTAAACTATCCCTGGTTGTGTCTACTATCTACAAGCTCTTTGGGAATAGTGTGTGAGGGAAAGGGCTCGGCATAATTGTCAGGTAATTTTAGTGACGAGTTTATTCTTCATGCTTACAAGCGGGAGGAGTATTGCGTCTGTCTTTGTTCTTTGTATTTGTGTGTGGGTGGCAGCAAATACGTGCCCGGCAGAGAGAGAGAGAGAGAGATACACAGTTCCTATGTTATATCACAAGCTAGATGCCACTGCACTATTCTACAACTGAGAGCATTATATTGCTGGGATGAGGAAAAAGGAACAACAATGTCTTCTATATTCACAAACTAAACTTTCCTTTGCCTCAAGGAAAAAGTGTCGATATATATATCAAAGTCAAAAACTCTTCAAAATAATGCCTATATCGTCTATATGTACAATGTCAACACTATCTACTCTTCGTGAATATATTCATCACATACCATGCATAGGCATTTTATAAATTATATAACATCACAAAACTTAAAGCATGTTCCCTTTCTATATGGATATAGTAATAACTCATAAACAATTATTTCACTCAAAATGACCTCTATGTACAACAATGCATTTACATGTTCAGTTTCTACTAGTGACATGATTGAACGGGATATATATATATATATATTATATATATATATATATATATATATATATATATATATATATATATATATATATATATACATATATATATATATATATATATATATATATATATATATATATATATATATGTATATATATATATATATATATATATATATATATATATATATATATATATATATATATATATATATATATATATATATATATATATATATATATATATATATATATATATATATATATATATATACATATATATATATATATATGTATATATATATATATATATATTTATATATATATATATATATATATATATATATATATATATATATATATATATATATATATATATATATATATATATATATAATATATATATATATATATATATATATATATATAGTATTAGCAGACCATATCAATCATGGGATATACAAACGGAAAAAAAATTAAACAACACGGAATATCATTCAGCTTTACGCTGATCAAGATTCAAGACTGCCATTCCAATCATTGCCATATTACTTTACTCTCTAAATACACACACAAAAAATATATATATATATGTTGATAAATATATAATCTAAAAGTTGAACTCTGGCCTAGGTGTTATCCAGCAGGTGCACGCCGCCCTCCTCTTCCTCCTCCTCTTGGTCTTGCCGCAGCGTTATGTTCACCATGTCGAGTGGCGTCACCCCAAACAGTGCTGGTAGCATCCAGAGTGCGTCGGCTTCGGCCTTCAGCTTGTTGTTCTCCTCTTGCAGCCCCTCCTGGTCTTGGTCCAGCTGCTGCTCCTGTTCTCGCAGCTGCAGGAGTGCGGTGGCAAGCTGTAGATTCTGAGCGCGGGCGTCTTCGCTGCTCTGCTTCAGCGCCTTGATCTCTTGCTCTCGTTCTGTTTGCCAAACAGTGGAAAATAGAGACGTCTTAGAGTACTGACATATTGTTTGACAAAGGAAATATCTCTTCTTCATACTGTTTGATTCAATGACAAGTTCTTCTGCAAACACAATACATCCATATAAAAATATTTGATGATTTCATAATGTACGTAATGATGAGATATCCCCTCACCCAACATCTTGGCCATCACGCCCTCCAAGGCATCTGCCATACTGCACATCCCACCGACTTTCCCTTCTTCCTCAGTCACTTCCCCTTCTTCGTCAGCATCTGCCTCTTCCTCCTCCTCCTCCTCTTCTTCCTCCTCTTCCTCGTCCTCTTCGTCTCCGTCATGCTCCTCTTCCTCCACGTGGGGCCTCGGGGAGGTCTTGGTGCCGGCAAGGTTTGTTGTCGGTCCGGCAAAGCTGCAGGTGGGACACACGCCTGGTGGAAGCCGTCTCAAGCCTAAACAGAGAGGGGAAGGAAAAAGTCTTTTGCTTATTGATGAAATTTTAAATGGAAGAGTAGAAGAAAAACATCTCTTTGGTATTTGAGAATAAAAATGTTCTGCATCTGCATTTCTCACTTAAATTGCAAGTCTTTATGCGAATTTTAAGTAAAACTAAGAGAAATTGATAGATGACATACTAGCAACTAGAAAAAAAATAATAATAAAATAAAAAGCAATAATTCAACACATCATAAATCTTTTTACCTGACTGAGAACTTGGTGTATGAGCTGTAATCAGAGAGCCACAGTTGAGGCAGTCTCCAGTCCGTCCCTGCGTAACTCCTGTTGCTGCCATCTGACGTTCCTCCTCAGCAAGCCTTTCACGCTGGTACTCGCCCGTAATGGCCTATGACAAGCAAATATGAAGCCATTACATTGTTTTATGGAAAAGAGGACTACTATATGATCACCTTTACTGTTAAGGGTTTATACTTGAAAACTTTAAGGTAATCACAGATAAAATGTGTGGGCGTGTATACGCGTGCATGCACACACACACTCTCTCTCTTATATATATCATATAAAGATTTCTACAACAATTTGAATACAACACCAATTATGCACAACAGAGAAACTAAGATATGAATTCTAAAAATCCAAAATAATCCATAACACTAAGGTGTATATTTCCCCAGTCCCCTTCCCTCTTCCCTAGAAAAAAAAAAGGAAGAAAAAAATAACATAAAAGCATCCAGACACCATAAGTTCTATTCCACAGGCGACCATCTCTTTGAAAATTACTTTAACATCAACAATCCCTGGTCAATGCCAAAGGAACCGGATGGAAGGGCATTCATACCTGCAGGTGTTGCTTCCCGTAGAGATGTTCTCGCTTGTTATGCAGAGACGTGAACAGCTGGTCACAAATTCTGCAGTACAGCTCTTCACTATCATCATCCTGCAAAATAAAAGTATTTCAGTGACATGCAACACATCTATTCACTACTAAATAATTTATTTGGAAGACTAGAAGAAAATATTGTACCAAGACATGAGAAAAATAACTGTTAAAGATTTTCTCCCAAACACTATGCCTGACTTGCAAATTGACTGTTAAACACTATTTGTTTTTAATGCTTCTAAGACTGGCTGCTCGTTAAGATGTTTGGTCTGGGCTGGGCATCATAAGATGCTATGGTTTTTATAATTATCAAAGCTTATGGTATGAGATATGATATACTAGCAAAGTGATACTAATAAGCATTTGGTATGATGCACCACTTATGAAGGAATAACTGGCTTGAAATTTAAGCGAAAAAATGCAGAGCGAAAATTGAACCAACCCCATGAAAAATGTCCGTAGCAGATGTGTTAAGTAGATTAAAACAAAGACAATGTCCACTTGCCTATCTACATCTAAAGAGTTATCATAGAATAAAACAATTCACTAATCATTATTTCGAATCGTCTGGTAATTGGGCCATAATTCACATTATATGTCAATCATAAGTGTATTACTATCTTTACTTGTTATTTGTATCTATTTCCTCCTTTGATTATGTAATCACTCTATTCAATTAGATTCCAATGTATCTCATATTTCCTAATTCCAATACCTCATCTCTTATAGTAGTTCATCTATCACCAATCTAATACTCACATCAATTTCATCCGTAAAGTCTGAAGATTCCTCTGTCGTTGTTCCGCCTCTCTTGATAACATCTACAAGTGAATAATCGAGTTAGAAAGTGAAATTATGTTCATCTCAAATCATTCACTGTGTAAAATCTGAAAGACTGCTACAACATGCATACACACACAAAGGTTGGTTGTTTGACTAGGCACAGGAAGATTTTACATTTTTCTCACATTTCTTCAAATGTAAGTGGTCATATACTGTTCAAAGCAACAAATATTACATGCATATTCCTTGGCCCATAGTCACATACAATAAAAGATAAAAAAAAAACATGAAAATGAAACTCATAAAACAACTCCAGATGGTCTAGAATATTCTTATTATCATTTCCCTTCCCCATAAGCAGCTAGATGGAGTTCAAACCACAAAAAGATTTGATTCTTTTGCAAAATCTTACTCTTAATCCTCTTCTTCCGGAGGAGCAGCTGGTAATCGTGAGACTGCCGATAAGCCTGGAGCTCGTTGCGATAGCGTCGCTTGTCCTGCTCCGAGCGAGTCACAAACGCTGCCTTCTGTTCTGGCGTGAGAGATGACCACTCTGCTCCTAGAAGCTTGGTGACCTGGAATTACGCGATTATCGAAGTCAGTACAAGAGGGATACTTTTTGTGAATGCCTGGATTAAGTTTAACTTGAAATTAAAGTAAAGTTAGGTGAAATACAAGGTTCTGCAGTGCTTCACTCTAAAGAAATCGCTATTGACTAATTATGACTTATTTATTAACCCATTGCAGACAGGGATAGATTTGCTTGCCCATTCTCCAGGATGGGTTTTATTTCAGAGTGAGGCATCTTCACGCAACATACCTTGACTTTTCCCACTCTTTTTCAGTTATTTATTGCAAAACTAGAGCCATTTTTGTCTTCATATGTTCTATTTTAATGAGAGACTTGTATGTGTCATATGGCAGGCTCTATCATGTGCAATATTTTATTTGCAATATTTTGAAATATTTGCAGCTGACTAAAGTTGTGGAATAGGCTCCATATCAGCTCATTATGTTCTTTATACTCAGTGTAATGAAAGTATTGCTGTTTTATGGGAAGACAAAAAGCAACCTCATTTTTTTTTATTCGAGTAGTCATAAGCGACTATGAAAAATATAACCATCCACAATGAAGGTAACATGAAGAGGTAAGGAAGAGGAAGGAAGACTGTACTTATGACTATGAGTGCCACAGTACAAGGCAGCCTTACTGGCACAGGGGCACATTGTAGACACTGGGCATGGTTTGAGTCACCTTCCTCTTCTTGTTCTACCTGTGCATCCCTCATCGCTGGTACTTTAGAGCAAGAGGTTAGCATCTTGCCATGTGCCATCGCTCTCTAAAGATAGTGTTTGCTAGAGACTGTGGATGGGTGCCATTCAAGGCTCTCTCTCCTGCTGGTGCTAGGAGAAAGTGGTGCCATCTAGGTTTTGGATGTTAGTTCAATCCCAGTTTGCTTGATATTGCAGCACTTATAATAATTGTAATTGCAACTGTCATCATCACTCACTCATTCCTCATAGTACAATAAATAAAACACAGTGATCCAATCTCCTCCAACGTCATGTATGTCATGACAAAAAAAATTCCTGCGACATGTAAGTCAAGCGAAACATACAAACATCAATCTTTAAACCCTTGAAAAATTATTACATAACTGATGCAGTATTTATGAAGATGCTTCTTTCTGTAGAGCCACAATAAAAAAACCTATTTAAATATCCATCTTTGTTAAATAAATCTGAATTCCTTTACTTCTGTATGCAGACCAGTGGCAACATTAAATTGGTATGAAATATCTACTAGTCAGTAAACAAATAAACAAATACACAAATCTACACACATAATGCAATACTTACAGCCCCAAAACTCAGTTCTGGCCGCGTTTCCTTGTAATATTTACGACGCTCGTTGAGGAACAGGACATACGCCGTCAGAGGAGCCTTGGGAGGCTTGACCCCAGGGATTTCTGGCTTCCGTTTGCGACCCTTTGGCCAGCCTCCTCTCCTTTTCTACAAGTAAAGAATAATAAATGCTTTTACTTTTCTGACATGCAAAAGAAATCTTAAAATAAAATCTTCATGAACTGAAAGAGCATCCAAACAACTTTAAGTATAATCCATAGTCTTTAAATGGTTAATCATATGTGATACCACTACAGTGCTGACCCATTCAATAAAACTCTCTTTTATTTATCCTTTAATACAAAACACAAATGAATCTAATCAAATTTTCTTGACTTGATGCTGATGGCTTTCACAGGAAAGGTACCTGTTCTCAAGTGTATTTTGATATGACTTGAACAAAGGTCATGATCTTATCCATCTATCAATTCCATGTTCTGTTTATCGTGAAAACAGTGGTCATCATATGCTATAATAAAAAAAGAGAGAGAAAAAGAATCTATCGTAAGAAATATCCACAGCATAGAAATAAAAAGAAGTTCCAAAAGATGCAGCCAACGCCTCTTTTCCTGCCACAAATTCCTTACTGAGTCCTTCCTTCTCACAGCACTCACCTTTACAGCCACAGGAGAGGTCGATGGTCCCCTGGAGGAGGAGGAGGAAGGTCTTGGCTGCAGGAAAGATGGAGTGATGACTGGGGCTTCCGAGGCAGACTCGGTCGACGACTCAATAGGCTCGTCAACTGAAGAGCCCATCCCACTCGTTTCTCCGTCTGTGTCCACTCCCGGGATTATCTGTGACAGCGGAAGTGATTTTTAGGGGAAAATAAACAAAAGGAAACAATAAAACTATATAATAAAATGATATGATAAAAGTTTTTAATGCTAGAAAGAAGAGGAATGAGGCAACAATAAAGCAAATAAATAATCTTTATCATCATGTGGAAATGATAATAAATAAATCAAAATTTCCAATTCAATCAATATAATATTCAATCCATATTGTGGCAAATAAAAAATCATGAACAATTACCACAAGTAAAGAGATTAACTAGAATCAAACACATGATCTTATAACTAAATCTTAAGTCAAACTTAAAACTATAATTAAACTTAGTTTAATTCTAAATAAAATCTAGGAGCAACTGACGATACAGACCTTTCTCACATTCTTCCTCACGACGCCCCCCTCCCTCTGCTTGGCCCCCCTATAGCTCCTGGGCTGGGAAGGCCATCGGAGGGAGGGCCCCACAAATGGCTCCTCATACTGGTCGTCTTCATCAACCGAGGACTTGGAGCTCTCGACCAGCTTGAATTTCATGGCTGAGTCACGTTGTCCTCCCTCTTCCAGCTGCAGCACGATGGGATTGTCGACCTTTGACGTAACACCAGGTGCGGCACTGGATACGACAGTGCCAATCCCCTGGTGGTTCTTCCCTAAGGTTGACCTCTCCTTCCCCGTAACTGCTGGTTTTCCCTTAACAGCTCCCAGCAAAGGACTGGTCATTGACACTGCATTGACGATGGGCGCCTGTTCCCCCTGCGTGCCCTTAGAGTACATCTTTGGGGCGTTTCTCGAGGGGAAGTTCATCTTACTCCTTTCCCTTGAGCTGTAATCAGCGTGGCTGGCCCTGCTGGGGAGCTTCACTGGGTATCTCTTCGGGGGGGTCACCTTACCTGCTGGCCTCTCGTTGCTGAGGCTCTCCTGAAATGGCATTGGCTGCTGTAAATACTTGATATTCTTTAGAAAAATGGACTATCAACACTCCTTATCAATGTATCATAAATTGTTTTCCTTTTTCATCCATAAAAAAATATCTAGAAGGAGCATAACTGCTAAAACAATTATGTTGTACTATTATAATATATAACTAACAAAAGAAATCAGATATAACCTGTTTGTCAATATTCTTAGATGCAATCATCATTATCAGTATAATTTCAAATATTCCATTTCACACTAAAAAAAATAAATAATCTATATATCTATCTATCTATACATGTACATACATATACATATACATATATGTATATGTATATATATATATTTATATATATATATCTATATATATNACACACACACACACACACACACACACACACACACACACACACACACACACACACACACACACACACACACACACACACACACACACACACACACAGGTTTCCGTTCCGCCTGCCATTAATAATACTCATTTGACTCGTTAGCATATGTAAAGTCGGCACCTGCCCGCCATTACCTCTCTCTATTCACGTCTTCCCTCTCATTATCTCATTACCGGTCATCTGCTATATCCTATTACAGCACATACATGCATACATACATACGTACATACGTGCATTCGTACACATAAACGAATCTACAGGAGCAGGGACTTAGTCGTACGTATATGTATCTGTATACACAAACAGACACAGACACAGACACAGATACAGATACAGGCACAGACACACACA